>JAUKNM010000065.1:100000-115000 GCA_030765045.1 Tenodera sinensis | reverse complement strand
ATAAATTATATATATTTTATTATATAATAAGTGTGCAATATAAATACGTAAGAGGACAGTTATTTAGGTGGTAAAAATCAACACGTAGGTTTGATTATATTTTATATCTGTATTAATAAAAATAATATTAAGTTTAAGGATGTGAAAATGCTAGCCGCCTAGGCCTTGCGTAATAATATAGGAGGGTAGGTTACGTTGATACATGTGAATGCGGAATAATTCATTTACCTGCAATGTCAACATAATTGGAAAGGTCATGAAATCTTCCAAAAATATTTTAAGAAAATATTACACTTTCGTGTGTGTGTGTGTGTGTGTGTGTGTGTGTGTGTGTGTGTGTGTGTGTGTGTGTGTGTGTGTGTGTGTGTGTGTGTGTGTGTGTGAGGGGCGGAGAAACGAAACGAATAATGCAATAGTTTGACTAATGAAGCCACATTACTGATATTTTCAGGTTTTCTTACAGGCGTATTGGAGAAAACTATGTTGTGTAGGTGATGCCGTCATTGTTGTCTTTTTGCCATTGTAGTTATGTCATTCATTTTCTGGCACTGGTGCCAGAAAGACACTAATTTCGCACGATTTATGCCGCCATAATAAGCCAGCCGTTTTAATTTAAGATTGGACAGAAACTCTTATTTAACATAAACTCTGTGTTTTAACGAGATCTATATTGTTTATGAAGTAAACATTTGTCCATTTCTTAAGATTTACTAGTTATTTAAAATTGTATAAAATTGTCAGAGGATTGAAAATATAAGTTGCATTATCATAGGGAATATCTTAAATACAAGGGATTTTTGCACTTCTTTTCCTTCTTTTAAGCAATTCTTTGCTTTGCGTAGAAAAGGTATTTGTCGTCTTTTTCCTCCCTTTTTTGGCAGCCCTACCAAAAGCATTTAGCAATCGTATTCTTTTCTCAGCCTTTATCATTGCGCTACGGTTTAATTGATCCAGAAAGTTATAAAACGGCATTTTCAGTTAAACGTTTGGTTCGGTGTAACTAAACCTCATATTAAACTACTTTTATACATAATATCTGGTCTAACAAAACTTCTCTCTATCGCTACGAATCTATGGGGTAGTTTTCCCTCTAATAAAAAACTAAATTAAATTTAGTTCTTTAACTTTATAATTTTGTATCGTTTATGTCACATAAAAGTTTAATACAAAAATAATTTATACCCTTTTTAAGAAAGCGTGATTGAGATAGAGTAGTAATTTCCACGCTGAACCTCAATGAAATATATATATATATATATATTAAGGTCTGATGCACCATTCTCCTCCTCTCCACGATGGTGTCTCTTTTGAAGCAGTGTTTCTCCTACTCGATGAAGTGTTTTGGGCACCAGTGGAGCTTAGGTCTACATCTGTGTTCGAGCGATGAGGTTCCTAACTCAGGGTATGCGTGGGTGTTTATTGATTAAGGACAACATTGACTTACATAAAGTCACTGAGAACTTGCCGATCGATGTTATACAATAGCAAATAAATATTACTTGTAGAACTGGTAACTATATAGGGAATATAACTCTTTACGATATGGGCAAATAACTGTATAACCCTAACCAAGGTTGCGGAGGAACCAAAATTCGTGTTGCGAATACGCAGTGATAGACAATTACATGTGGCTTCTATACTCATCGTCCAAGAAGTCCTCCTGTCCTAAAACACTACTCACAGGAGAGCTCAGCGTCTTCCCTACTCGCTGGCTATCGGACCATTCTCCTCTTTAATTCCAGAAATCCATCTACTTCGAACCTGCTTTGCGATGTTCCCTGTCGCTTTTCTAATTCTTTGTAAACCCCCCCCCCCCCCCCAAATCATCTGGAATCGCCGACTCGCGGCCTATTCCTCGAATTTGTACTGGTACCTACTGATCTATCCCCTCATGCTCTGCTAAGTAATTACCTAACAACCTTTTCTCCACTATAACACGAAACAAATTCCCTATATAGGATAGTCTATAGACGTTAAGTTGATAAATATATTCCTCTTATTTTATATCTTCTTTCCACTGCAATATCTTTCCTATAAATCAATTAATTATTGCTCCTACTTCATTACATCCCCTATTCTTTTAAAATGAGTATTTATTTTATGTAATCCTAATTTCAGCATCAGTTGAGTGAAAACTTTCACTTACAAAGCATAATTCTTCAGGTTCAGAAATGATAGTAAATCATAATTTAAGTTGATATTTCAATAAACAAGAAAATGTGCAAACTTTTTTATATATGTTCTTCTTTGGGTACATTACTCTCCTAAATAATCAAAGTGAAACACTTCAGATTTTGTAGTTACTTTACAACATGGTATATGATAAAACTGGTTTGAGATTAAGACATTTTAAAGATAGACATTTTAAAAAATATATAACTATCACTACATTTCCATGGGGAATTGAAATCGATTTGAGTTCAATCCCATTCCCAATACAATCCGCGTTTCCATGTTGAATTCAATCTGTATTGAGATCGATTTGGTTATACGTGGCTGAAGCACAAATAATTCAAGCTTTTATGTTGACCACTTGGTTTATATTGGCGAAACTGTCTCTCTGTCTGTCTCTCTCTCTCTTTCTCTGCCTATTTTAAATAGGTTTTGAGGCTAATGAATGTCTTTTACAAGAATTTATTACGATTTTATAGAAACAATAAAAGTGGCTTTGTTGTTATGTTTTATTACACCACTTTCGCTAAAAAAAGTAGAAGTTAGCATCTTAGGTGGATTCAAATCGATGTGAATCCCGTAAGTGTTTCGATGCTACACAGTTGCGATCCTATCCCACTTCTAAGAGGATCGGATCCAAGGATTCAGTTCGATTAGAATCCGCGTTTCCATGCAATATTCAGTTTTTAGGTATTTATAATTTTTTTAGTAATTTTATACAAAGCTTAACATAAACAATTTCACCAGCTGTTTAGAGCAATACATTTTGCATATTCACAATATCTATTATAGTTTAGTTTTTAATTTTTTAATTATTTTTATAGATAAGTGCACGTAAAGCTTAAAAAAGCAAGCATCGGTAAAAGGCGAAAGATGTAGCCAGGGATGCTGGTAGCCATCTTTAAATCTCCATAATTCAAAACTACGTAGATTCATATTATGCATAAAATCACAGTTGATGGTAAAAGTCAACATGACAGTGTTAAAAGTGTAAAACTGTTCCGCCCAGTACTCAAAAGCTTTTAAACTGGTTTCGGAGTCACATTTACTCACAAAATAAAATCTTCCCTTTAACCATTGTATCATAAATATGTAACTATTTTGAGCCATCTGTCTCTATCAAATGTCCTAACATAGCTCTGCTTATATACTTGTTACATAAGTAACTATTAAACGTGACTTATATAGGCTTATATAGCAAGCCGATAAACAAGCAGGCATTTTCCCCGAAATTAGGCCCATGCTCAGACAAAAGCGCATCTACACAAACGAAAAGAATCCGAGGCGGCAAATGTGACAGGGTTGTTGCGATTAAAATCAGTGAGGCCATTGGACGCCCTAATCGATGTGATTCCCCGGAAGTAATTCCCATTAAGGACGAGTTGAATAAAGTCGCGAGGGGAGACAGTAAAGACTCAATAGGGGAAGCTAATTATCTACCCTAGCAGGCCGGCACGCGCACCCTTCTCAGACATCCTCATTGATTCCTCCAATAAGCCTTACACAGCCTCCCATCTGTGTGTGGCCCTTCTGACGCTGCGCCCTTCTACGTCATTTGTAAACAACATGGTGTGTAGCAATCACACCAGTTTCTATACGTAGCACAAATTCACATACACTACGCATATAGTACCACTCATATAATAGTTCTTTATGTAACTAGTGTATAATTTGACTGATTGTGACTGATTGAGTATATCGGGTGGAAAAGAAGTCATTACAAAACCAGTGGTAGATCTCGATATTTGGAGCCCATTTTGTATGTTACGTTTTTGTCTCTGGCCATTTCCTACGGAGATATTTTGTTTTTGTCGAAAACAGGTTGGCAACACTGTCACTAGGTCAGTAGATAAATAAACACCGTAGCGGTGCGTCTTGAGAACATAAAAATACCCTGTCATGTCCTTCCATGTTTACTGTGCGAGTGTAGGCCAATCAGAAGCGTTGACTCACAAAACATTACACCTCCCTCCAAGCAACCGACCTATTTACATCCACAAAGTGGTTCAGTTCCCTGGCTAACTTCAACGCAACGTTGTCGACTTACTTCACGTCTGAAAGAGCTGCCCGGAGTATTCCTTAAATTCTTTTAAGAGATTAATTATTTCGGAAACCTCTGCGATGTGCTATAATTGCTACCGAAGCGATGTCAGAAATAAGTTACTCTACGCATCTTACAAAACGTAAGGGATAGACAAAATCTTGCTGCAGAACTCATTACCCTCCCCATATGAAGGACTTACACCCCCTAGGACTTCACAAGCCTGTGCCTGGGGTCATATGTTTGTCGGGGAGCAGACGAACCTATGAACCGGACAGAGTGAAGACCTCGAAGCGGGTGGTCAGCCAAGCACCAGTATGATAGTGAGGAAGAGGGTGATAAGAAATACAGGCGAAATCGATAATTTGAACGGTAATGGTGGACCAGTTGGTGGGATGAGAACTTGAGCTTTAAAACACTATAGCTTTTTTAACTTCTAGATAACCATTAATTTGATTATCATAATCATGAAGTGAATGCAATTTTAAGGCCAGCTGCACTGCTTAATCTTAATTAACGTGAAGTATAACAAAGAAAAAGGTTTTAGGAATAGTTTGTAGAATAGTGGGCAAAGAAAATGACATTAACATTATAATCGGAAAATGGCTCTTCAATTCACGGAGCCTCAAGTCAGGGACATCCAGAAGAACGTGTAGCAGGAACATGTATTTGATAGTTTGGCTAGTTTTCGAATCCAGGTCCGTTATGCCGAAGACTATTAAACTCATATTTCGCAGCCATTACACAGAGTAACGTTTTTGACCGCCAGCCATTACTTTCATGTGAAATGCACCGTGAAGTTTTAGAGGGGGTGGGGCTGCAGTTGTAGTCGGCCTTGGGTCAACGAAACTTCTACCTTTACCTTTCGCCTCCGTAGTTGTCACATTTCTGAGGCAGGGTAGTCTCTAACAATTGCTAATAAATCAACATATTCCTTCTTGTAAATAATGACTTAACCTTTGAATCAGCTTATTTAGTGTGATTATGAATGTGTTTGGGAAAGTGCCAAAGTGCCAGAATGTGCTTTAAGCGTAGTAGGATGTTGGAGGATGAACTAATGGTGCTAGACGATAGCTGATGAGCTACTGTTATGCTTTGCTGATCCAGGGTGGGGTGCCCTGAATGCTGCAACAGCAGGCTTCAACCATGTTTCCACTAGTTTGCCTTTTTATACACAGCAAATAGGGGAAATGTAGGTATATTACACCCAAAAGTTCTCCGTCCAAGATTTCAGGGGAAATATTTGTCTTTAGACTCCCAGAATCCAAAATAAAAGCATTTTTAAACCGAGCAAGATGGCTCAACAGTAACATGTAAGGCATTTGGGAGGTACCGAGTTCAAATTGATATTTAATATCACGACCCTAAGTTCCACCTTTTTTTTTTTTTTTTTTTTTTTTTTTTTTTTTATTGAACTGAAATTGTTTTATTACATTATTTTTGGAAATAAACATAATACAGGCTTTAGAGTACTTAAATACATGTCATTATTGTTTTTCATAATTCAAACAAGAATAATTCAATTACTGATTCTTTACACTTTTTTTTTTTTTTTTTTTTTTTTTTTTTTTTTTTTCATAACAGTTTTATTAAATAAATAGTGGTTGTGACATTGAAGCATTCATTGATACAAGAGTCAAAACCGGAGTGATAGGAATGTCTTGAATATCTCAACTTTTCTCTGATTGGCGACAACACGGTCCCTCGCGTAACGTAAGTATACTATATAGCCACTCAAGTTAAGATTGCTATATTCCGTAACCGCGTAAAACACTGTGTGAGCCACAACCCATAGTATTGCCAGGTGCCTACCAGCCAACGAGACACGAAAATCTGGCCACAGTAAATGATAGGGCCGAAAACTATGACGTACCCGAGGATCAATCTTAGTGAGAATGGCCAATAGTTTGGCATATATAGGCGCCATACTAGTACAAGAAACCAAACGGTGAAGCATGGTATCCGTCTCCCAACAATAAATGCAAGTAGAACTGTCGGACATATGGATACGATGTAGGCGATCCTTCGTAGGTAACAAATCATGTGCAACGGTATACCAAAGTGAACGCACCACTACGGGGAGTGAGGACGAATTTAAGTTGCGCCACACTTGGGACCAGCGCACACGGGGTGGAGCCATTCGGCAAACACGCATCTCCGGCGGCCGCAGCGTATGACATAGACGCTTGTACAATACTTTAGCGGTAGGACGAGTCTCTGGTTCATACTGAAGAGCCAGATAGCACCATTCTTGCACATATGTTGTTAAATAAATAGTGTGCAAGGGAAGATTACGCAGATCCGGTGGGGGGCGATTATCCAGCTGAGTGAGCCAGTAGGACAACCATGTAGATGTAAAGGTTGCATGGGCCTGCTGCACTTTATTATTCCTGCTGAGGTACAGAGCAAGACATTTCAGGTGTACATTAACCAAACCGAGCCCACCATGCAGAGGGTGGCGATGTAATGTAGAAATGGGAACTTTAAAAATATTCCCGTGCCACACATACCATAAACTGATACTGGTGAGTTGCCTCGCGCAAGTGGGCGGTATTGTCAACACCTGTGATATATACCACAAGTGAGAAAAAACATACAGATGCAAAACACATACACGTTGATGCAAGCATAGGTCCCGGTGGTACAACTCCCGAGCCACAAACCGAATACGATTTATCAAGGGTGGCCAATTCAAGGTTTGCATTTCGCGTAGCGACGAGGAAAAATGGATACCCAAAATTCGCAGCTGCTGTACGGTACGCAAGGACGGGACTTGCGGCACGGTCTCCCAGTGCCCCAGAGGTAGAGCTTGCGACTTCCGCGCACTGATAGTAAGACCGGCAAGCGCACCAAAGGTGCGAAGAATATCGTTCATTGTGATCACGTCCCGATCGGTGGTCAAGAGGACACTTACGTCGTCAGCATACGCTAAGGTAGACAATCGATAGCCCATAAACGAAATTCCCGTAAGTCTACACTCAAATTCAATAAGTAAGGGGTTTAAAGCTAGCGCAAACAGTATCATGGATGCTGGACAACCCTGACGAATGGATCTGCGTACCGGTATAGGTGCAGTAAGAAAACCATTAATTTGTAGCACAGCAGAAATGTCAGTATATAGCAATTGCATGTATTGCACAAAAGTATCAGGAATTCCATGCCATCGCAATGCCTCAAATAAGTAAACATGTGAGACGCTATCAAACGCACGCTGAAAATCCAAGGATGCTAGAATTGCCCGTTGGTGGGTATGTTGACAAAATGCGACAGTATCACGTAACGTACAAAGTACTTCAAAAATATTCCGACCAGGCACTCCACATTTCTGTGCTGGATGCAAAAGACCTGGAAGCAAGGGTCGCAATCGATTAACAAGCACCCTCGTCAGAAGTTTATAGTCGTAAGTGAGCAAACTAATGGGCCTATAGTTAGCGACATCATACGCGTCACCTCTCTTGGGTATAAGCGTGATAACACCCTTCTTTTGTGAAGCACATAAACGGCGGCGTTGGAGAATAACATTTAAAATATCTACAAACTCATCGCCAATGATCTCCCAAACAGAAATATAAAATTCCTGAGGGATTCCGTCGATACCAGGAGTTTTGGAACGTTTTCCGTGTAAGAGAGCAACATACACCTCTGCTTTGCGAAGCGGCTGCACCAGTGCATTGGTTGTCTCAAAACCACCCCAACCACTATGATGGGGAAAAGAGGCAAGGGAGGGGGAGGGCCCCGTCGGAGAGGCAAAGAGTTGCGAGTAGAACAATTTAAAACAACGTAAAATCTCCTGATGTTGGGTGAGTAAGGTACCATTTGTATCACGAACCGTTAAAATCATTCGGTTGGTGCGCCGTTTAAAATCGCGCATCAGATGAAACAAATTTGCATGTTCATTGGGAATATCTTGCTGTGTCTTGCAACGAACCCTAACACCGTCCATCCGCCGTCTATGAATACTGGTAATTTTGGCTTTGTAGTAGTTCAGTTTACTACGTGACACAGGCGAAGGTTGATAGGTTTCCTGAATATCGGAAAGACAACGATAGTAAAAATTTAAAAGGCATTCCTCATCCTGATATGCAGTCCACGCATAATGTTTACATAACGCTTTGATTTTAGGTTTTACAAATAGGTCCCACCAGTCCGCAATATCAGCATATTTACGTTTTTGAGATCGCCATGCAGCCCAGGACTGCTCAAAATCTCGTATAAAACCCGGAGCAGAGAGGACAGTGACGTTCATTTTCCAAAAATATCGCCCCATTGGGAAATACGCAACTTCGAGTTTAAGGTGCAAAATGACAGCGGCATGATCACTAAATGGAACACCCACCGTAACCACACTCTGCATACTGGCCATTAATCCGGGGGAGACATATAGGCGATCAAGCCTCGACGCAGCATTACTCGCGAAATACGTAAACTGTATCGTACGACGTAAGGAGGTCCAAGCATCAGCCATTCTCAGCTGTGACGTCAACGCCTTCAACGGCGCGCTAGGCTGGTAAACACCTGTACAGTCCGATGCATTTAGCACACAGTTAAAATCACCACCAAAAACATAACGTTCGGGAGGGTTACGTAAGAGATAGGGCACCTCCGTCTGAAAAAAATCATTCCGTTCCCGGCGCTTATTACTACCTGCCGGTGCATAGATGTTTACAAAACGATGCCCTTGAATACAACCACTAATACCTCGTCCGGAGGGAAGCTTCTCAATTGAATCGAGTACAATGCCAGCTTTTGTTAGAATCGCAGTTCCACGCGTCTCAGTGCCGACATTCACGTAAGCCGAATAGTGAGACAGCAGAGAAAAATCGTTGGACTTAACCTCCTGTAAAAATAAAACATCAATGTCATGACAACGTAGAAATGTTTGTAAGCACCGTAATTTTGTAATGGAAGTACTACCGTTAAAATTTAATGTAGCAATAGAAATGGTTTGAGGCATTTAGGAAAACCAATCAATTGTAAAATTGTACAGATCAAGTGGCAGTAACCCCCTCAAAAGAAGGAAGGACAGATTGGAGACATAACACACCCAATAAAATGAGCTTAAGGGCCACTAAGTCTCGGGCACTGACAATATCCCTCCGCGGAAGGGGACGGTATCAAGAGCGTTGCTGCCAGAAGGTACCTCAGCTGAAGATGGCTCACGCACATCTGGCGGTTCGGTGTCCATATCTTCGCTCCAGCTGGTAGCAATGGGCGACCCTACCTCATGTGAGCCTCGGTCACTAGGAATATCCATGTCTTCAGAGGGCTGCTGCAAACTAGTCGGAACAGGAGGTTCACGGGGTGTGACGTCAACTCTCGGCACCTTACGCTGTGGAGATCGGCGCACGCCTTTACGGCGTTTACTAGGCGCTAGTTGAAATGAGGGCTGGTCTTCAGGGTCACTGACACTAAGCGCAGACAAATGGGGTTCCTCTGCGGAGAGCGTCTGTTCGTCACTTAAACTCTCAAATGCTTCCGAAACCGGATTCACGGTGTCGCAGCACTTACCTCTCTCAGTCGGGGCAAGTAGTTCCACATTGGCAGAAACACTTCTCTGACAACTAACAAGCATAGTAGGTGTATGCTCTGGTGGAATGGCGTCGATATCGGCAGACACGATCGAGGGTCCCAAATCAGGCGTGCACTGGGGCGACACTTCCACTAACAACGGCTCTGCTATGCCCACCTCTACAGCACTAGAAGATCTCACCACAGGGGCCGAGTCAGAGGGCAGACTGGAAGGTCGCAGCATAGGAAATTCGCGGTCTGAGTTTAACACAGTCCATGCCGGCTGTTCCTCTTCCCTGGGAGTTTGAACAACACCGCGTTTCCGTGGACAATGGCCAGGTTGGTGGCAATACGCGCATGTGGGCGGCTGACCAGGATAAACTACTAGAACCCGGTGTCCCGAAATGTAAACAAAACTAGGTATATGCTTGGTGAGGAGAATACGCACAGAACGGACACCAGAACTCGCCGGGTATCGATAGGATGCCGACCATTGTTCCGTAGCGGAAGCTAAAATGTTTCCATAAGTTTGTAAGGTATTGTTCACCATAGCATTTGACACCTCCAATGGTAAATGATATAGTTTTACAACCCGGTAGCCAACACCTGCATGTTCCAATTTGACTGTGCCACGTTCACCGGTCGAAAAAACAAACGGTGCTTCTCCATGGGTGCGCTCCAGTATGTCGTGTAATAGCGATTCTCGCTGAACTTTAATGTAGAAACACCTTGTAAGATTATCCAATTGTATCATAATCACTTGATCAATCGGGAGCTTTAAGGTTTCGTAAATCCATTCATGAATTTCGTACGCTAACACTTTCGGCGCATTACGTTCAAAACTTACTTTCACAGTATTCTGCCTTTCCACAAACACACTCATGGTTATTAACTGTAAAACTGATGTGTAAAATAAAAACACACGTGAAAGCCGGGACAGAAGTCCCACGGAACACGACCTCACCGCACAGCGGAGAGACCGCGACTGGCCTTAAGCCTAAAACAATAGTATACATGAAAATAGATGATAATAGTGAATGCTGTGCCACTTATCCATAAATAATGTAGCTGCAGATGGACTGGTTGGTAGCCTATGTCATCTGTCGTCACAGAGGCCGAGGTACAGTTGACCTGCACTACTCCCTCTCTGGACTTGTGACTAAGCAAGATGGTATGGGGTAGGGATGGGACCTAGAAGGCTAAATGTCCACCAAACACTGTCCTATGAGTATCTCCTAAAAGACCTGTCGCGATATGACTATGTAGTGTAAGTGACCTAAAAGAAATGCAGGGAAATTTTTTTTTTTAGAAAAACTCTTTGTGTGTGTGTGTGTGTGTGTGTGTGTGTGTGTGTGTGTGTGTGTGTGTGTGTGTGTGTGTCTGTATCCGTGAATAGCATAATAAAAAGTCTGTTAAATATCAAACTTCATAGGACCCAGTAATAATAGTGGATAAGTAATAATTGTGGATTGAAATAAATTAGTGAAACTTGCATGAAAACAATAGGAAACCTTTCCTAAGCTAAAATCATACTAATTTTATAGGGTAACTCACGGCTCAACAGTTAGGCGAGTTTTTCCCATAACATATATATAGGTTTTTTAGAGGGGAGGAGGGAGGCCACAAAAAGTGTCACTGAGTACCAATTTAAAAACTCCACATGGATTTTGCTTATATTTTTGCTGTATAGTTAAACACACCATAAAACCATGCAGTAATGCTGATAATATATCATTTGTGACCACAAATGTATTCTGCAACAGCAAAAAGAATAATCTGATTATTTAGCGCTCAGATATCAGCCATCATTAAATTTTGTGTCTGCCATATGTTAGGCATTTATTCTACTCTCCCTTTTTATGTTAGGCTATTTACACGCATGCAGGCACGCATACATACACACACACACAGTTACACGCACACAAAATATTTCTAAGATATTTATATAACTAGTGTGTAATCTGAGTTAATTGCGACATAAGTAGAACGCGCTAATTTTTACAAGTATCGTAATGAAAAGATTATACACGTGTTACATAAGTTTTATGCAATTATAGATCAAAATATGTAAAAATAACTAATAAATTTGCTAAATGTAAAATTATAATGTATCAGAGATCAGGGATGTGTGGTCAAATATGGTTGCTAAGCAGGTATCGTTTCATTTGTTTCAAGTTTTAGAGGAAAATGGAAGATTATGATAAAACTAGTGAAAATATGGATTGCATTCCGCTGAGCTTTTCAACAAAGTCAAGAGTGTCCAGAGTTTATTAATTCCAGAAAAATAAAAAAATAAAATTTATAAAGAAATTATGAAAAGTTTTGTAGATGGAGAACGAAAAACGCGTTAGTTTGCGAGAGTGACAATTTTAGGTTTTTTGCAGGCACACATTGGAGAAAATTATGTTGTGGCGGTTATGACGTCATTGGTGTCTTTATACCAGGGTAGTTACGTCATTAATTTTCTGTTACAGGCGCCAAAAATAGGGTAATTTCGCAGTATTTATGATGTCATAATAAACCGGTTTAATGCTAGGGCTGCATAAATGCTTTTTTAAATTCAGCGAGCCTCAAAAAACGTACTTCCGTTGAAGTCTCGATATCGGATTTTATGGGCGGAATATAACACCTCTATCTATGAGATACAGTAAAGAAAATAAAAATTGAATTGCGGTATGAGAACTGCTGTGTTTGGTCTCCCGTATTATACATAGAAATTTTTCGTTAATAGTGCAACGCAAATAGAAAAGCCACTTTTATAAGAACATGATAATTGATGGGTAGCGAAAGTAGAATTGGAATGAGCAAGAGGAACAGAAATCACGTGGAGCATCCTGAGATCGTTGCCCCCTGAGGTCAGCAGGTTATTGCTAATAAGTGCATCTGCAGACACGGACTAGACATGCCCCAAAAGAGGTGAGACCGAAGTTGTGATCTGAGCGTGTAGGTCGCGGGTAATAAACTTGGTACACACGACTGGACCGTGACTTGGTCACTGTACTTCATGGTAATTTTATTCCTCAAACATGCTCTAATTGTTTGTTTTCCCTTCCCTTACCTTCTGTGTCTACCTCCCTGCCAGCATTTGCCTCCGAACTCAGTCTGCTCTTAGTATAGTGATATTGTGTAACTTCCTTCATTTTATTCTCTCCTCTCTCGTCCTGTCCTTGACTTTGCTAGCTTTAATTCTCATATGTATTACTTTCCCTATTAGGCAACAAAATACCAAAACCTAACATCAAGATTTGATCAGAAAATAACTTAAACTTACCTTAAAATATTAACTTAAAAAATCTGATGTGTTGCACTCACATGACCTTCTCTACTCTTGTACTATCCATTCTTACAAACACCTATTCCTGTTTGAGAGGTAGAACTGGAACTTAAAAATTCAATGCCACAACTGGGATTTGAACCACAGACCTTCCGCTTACCTGACGGCTGCTCTACCACTGAGCTATTGTGACAAACTGCCAGAATGGCATTAAATTCTCAAACCAGTTTGTATTTCTCCTGGTAAACCACAAAGGCAGTTTGTCACAATAGCTCAGTGGTAGAGCAGCCGCCCGGCAAGCGGAAGGTCTGTGGTTCAAATCCCAGTTGTGGCATTGAATTTTTAACTTCCAGTTCTACCTCTCAAACTTTGCCCACACACGGTTTGTATGTTTAAAAACACCAACAGTAAGTTTGTTGGCATAAATAAATAATAATTACCTATTCCTGTGTCTTCTTCGTGATAGTTGAGATAAACATTTTCAAAAATTATCTTATTGTTTATTTTCTTATAGGTACAAGGGGAATATGGGAGCACAGTAGGCTTTGAGCGATACTCAAATCTTTTAAAGCTTTGAAATTCTATTCTCTTTGCAAGGCTAACACACAAAAACAAATGTTCCATTTGACGAAAGTTGTAGTTTTCTAAAACTCACGCAAATAACAAGGGATATCTCTGAAATAGTTCACTCTAAAAAATCTGATGTGTTGCACTCACATGACTTTCTCTACTCTTGTACTAACCATTCTTAGAAACACTTATTCCTATATCTTCCTCGTGTTAGTTAAGATAAACATTTGTACAAATTATCTTATTGCTTATTTCCTTGTAGGTACAAGGGGAATATTAGAATACGGTAGGCTTTGTGCGATAGTCAAATGCTTTAAATCTTTGACATTCTGTTGTCTTTGCACACTTAACATTTAAAGAAATGAATAACGATGATCCATTTCATGAAAGTTCTAAGTTTTCTGAAACTCACACACATAGCAAGGAATATCTCCGAAATGGTTCACCCTACAAGAAAATTTATTGAGACATAAATTGTGTATTTTAGCAAGATCTACATTTTTGTATAATATTATTTGGTCTATCTCTAACGGTTTACCAGTTATGCAAAAGTCGTCCAGAGTAAATACGACTAAAGGGGCTACACCCAGAAAATTCAAGATATAAATTTCATTTGTCATAAAAATATCTCAAACATATGACATTTTAATCAAAATCGCTAGAGCCATTTTCAAGAAAATCAAAATTTTCGAAAAATTTTCCATGTAAAGGGTAGTTTAGGGTGGGGCTATTTTCTTCAAAATCTTCGTGTCGCATCCTTGAACTACATTAAACTTAAACACCAACTTTGGTTTTTAACCGACTTTTCGTTTTTGAGTTATGCTGTCCACAGTCTGACAGACTGACAGAGTGACACACAGACACACACACGGACCTTTTTCTAAAAATGCTTTTTTGGATTCAGGGGGCCTCAAAACATATTTCCGTTGAAATCTCGACATCGAATTTTTGGGTGGAACACAATAGCAGTAGAGAAAGTAAAAAATTGTATTTGGACATATCGTTTCTAGATCGACCATCGTAAAACGCCCAATGCGAATAAACGGACGGACGGACAGGTTTGGGCAGAAGGTTCCGTGTCAGCAAGCAAACAGTTCCCTCCTTAAGTTACACACCGCGAAAGATGAAAGAAAAGGAAGTGAAATAAGGGACAGGAAAATCCGTGTTAGTGTTGGGAAAATCACCAAATTACCCAAGGTCAACAGGAACAGAACCTGGAGCCTCTCGTCTGACCATCCCGCTCGGTTCAGTGTTACCAAATTCTCAAATAGAGACGATATGAAACTCCCTGGGACTTTTGGACGGTGCGGACAACTGCCACCGATAATTAAATAAACATGGCCGTATCATTGTTCTCTAATTGCGCGAGGGTAGAAAAAACAAACTGCCTGCTGCTCGAGAACATTAATTATTTACCGGACTGACTGCCGTCATG
>JAUKNM010000065.1:0-95000 GCA_030765045.1 Tenodera sinensis | reverse complement strand
TTATTATTATTATTATTATTATTATTATTATTATTATTATTATTATTATTATTATTATTATTATTATTATTATTAGTGAACAATGGTGTTCCTAAATTACTCTGGGTTTTGCCCCTATGCGTGAGTGCTCCTGGCGTCTGTAATTTCCTGTTAAACCTTCAAATTATCCCAGAAGAAAGTGTGTGATACAGAATAGATAATATTTTCCGTAGAACACGTAAATTGGAGCCGCGGTTGTTTGCAGCAAATTAACACAAGGTAATTATTGTTCATGGAGTTGATAGGACAAGTTCCTTTCTCTCGTGACTTACTGCCATTAACAAGCATTCTTACACTTACGGAATAGCACACACTCAGATAGTGTAAGCGGTCAATGCATTTTGACACAAACAGGTTTTGATTGCAAATTCTTTTTAACCCTATAATTTCCTAAAGAAAGGGAGAGGTAACATGCTAGAAATATATGTAGTGGTATGTAATATTGTGATACGGATGTGTTAAACACAGTTCTTCCTTGTGGAGGAAACAAAGAAATGCAGTTGGACGTTTTATCAACAATTTTAAAGATTTCGTAATGCCTTCACTAAGTTTTGGACGTTCCTGAAGACACAGTTTAATTTATAAGTACCAGCCTTTTAAATATTGTATATGATTTTTTTTCGTCACAACTAATATCATAAGACTTCTGAGCTGGGAAGGTCAGACCGTCGAATCATATTTATCTGGACTATTTCACAAATAAAATATGAGTTTAAATAATATATCGCTAAGATTTCATCACAAAATATTTTTATTTAGTTTTATACAGAATTTATGTTATAATTTTACCTTTTGTTGACTCTGTTCTAAATGTCATTTTCCTGTTTATCTACTTTAAATGTTTTTACTCCCATGTACTCAAATTCTTCACGTCCTCTATACAACCTTTCTGTTCTGCCAGCATTAAATCTTGGATTTCTGTGCAACATCCCATGCAAAACGCTTTCTTTTTTATAAATTTATTTTCAGCCCTATTTATCAAATTCTTCTAGTAATCATGAAGCATGAAGCTAAGCGTAAATTCCATATCCATATCTATATATATACATACTTTTCCAATTTCATCTTAGATACAGTACTTTAGTACAAATGTTTATTATATTTTATTATTAATTTGTTAATCTTCATATCCTGTAATAATTCCCACAACCTATGTAAAGGTACAGAGTCGTATGCTTTTTCTAGATCCACGAAAGTGAAACGAATTTGTTGTCCAATGTTGGTAGTCTTCTCAATTAATTGTTTAATAGCAAATTTGTGATCTATCATAGACCTTGCAATTCTGAAGCTTGCGTGTATTTCATTCTATGGAAACGCACCATTATTATTGGAACGTGAAATATTCAAGGGAAACCAGAAAATATTAAATTCTATAAAAATAACGTAAATACACTCATTTCGATTAGTCTGTTCGAGTTACTCAACATAGCCGAATGAGGAAAGCAAAACAAAACAAAACCTTCTCTTGTTGTAACAGAAAAGTATTTTATAAACTCAACTGGGGCTCTAATGACCTAGCTGTCGACGGGCCCTTAAACCCTAATCACTCACTAAACTCAACTAACTCTCACTTTATTTTTTAACATTAACAAAACGTTTCTTCTGGAGAAATACATTAATTCTTAGAAGAAAAGTTGTCAAAAACAGTTGTGGAATGGAGTGCTATTTTGATTATAAATCGATTGTAATGTGTAATAAATTGTCTCAGCGATTTATGGGATAGGACATTTGGTGAAACTGGCTAAACAAAAGAATGACCAGGTGATAATGTGTGAAATAGTCTACCTAAATAAAAATAAAAAATGTTACTTACTCTACTGCATACGTATGGTATTCCCCCAGTATTTCGATACCGAAATTTTGTTGAAAATACAAATTTTGAGATAATCTGAAGTCAAAAGATAATTTACAAAACGTGTGTACGTGTGTTAACATCAGCCTTTTTCAAGGATGAGACAACAAACTACTCTATAAATGGAAAATGATTCGTTCTTTCCGAATTTTAATTACATTTGCATGATTAATAAAATGTTAAGCACATATTTTCTTCATTCAGAATAAATTTTGTATACATTTATGTACTTAATTAGCAAATCTAAATATATAACAAAAGTTTTACTACACGAAAAACGTATCTCATTGAACACATTTTGTGTCTAATAGTTTCTGTTTTCAGATTTCCGAGATATTCGTTCATTTTAATTGAAGTGCTAAATCAGAATTCAGTTATTTCTCACAATGTCAAACAGTATGCATTTCAAAGTCACCTTATAGCTACGCATTTTACTAAACATTTGACTATCGCGTAAGCCCCCTGTATCTACAAAGAAATGTATGGAACTATCACACATTTTTTTGAAAAACCGTTAGTGAAATTGCTTCCTCGCAGAACGGTAAGTGCTGCTCAAGGCGGCGTAGAGCTCTTCAAAGTCGATGAATAACAATTATGTCAGGAGGTCTTGCAATATCATCTCTTGTTACAGCTTTTTTCTTTCCCTCTCTCCCCAGATGTCAGTTTAATTACCCCGGCAGATCTCTCGCTTAGCAACACCAATTTCATTAAGTTTTAATTAAAAGAACTACTTTCAATCGACAACCGAACTTCACTAATCACCTGCCGCCACTGAAACAAAAACGTCACCTACGTCAGCTATGTTTCGATGTTACCATAATATATTTAATTTTGCAAAAACTTTCAAATATGTGCAACTATGGGCACAAACAATAAAAATCTGATGCGTTACCAGACTGTTCATTACTACCTAACATTTCCATATGAACAGTGGTCCTTCTATTCATGTTACGATACTTTTTTGACTAGAAATAAGCTCAAACTAAGTAACCTGAACTTGATTGTATGCACAGAATACGTACGAAAAAAAAAAACCAATTGTTTACACGTCATAGGTCATCTTTTGTTACCAGTGAAACCAAGCGGAGAAAACAAATCATGTTATATTCATATTAGATTCTCTACCCATTCTGCCACAAGCGTTTTTGCACTTATTGCTTTCTCCACTATATATACTAAGTAGAGTAAATATTGCATTCCACTCAAAAATTCGATGTCAATATTTCACCGAAACATGTTTTGAGACTCCCTGATTCCGAAAAAGTATTTTTGAAAAAGGCCCGCGTCTACCTGTATGTGCGTGCGTGCGCACGCGCGTGTGTGTGTGTTTGTGTTAGTCTGTGGACAGCATAACTCAAAAACGAAAAGTCAGTTAAAAACCAAAGTTGGTATTAAGGCTTAACATCTTTTAGGATTCGACACGAAGATTTTGAAGAAAATTCCTCCACCCTAAACTACACCCTACATGGAAAATATTTCGAAAATTTTTATTTTATCGAAAATGGTTCTATTTTTATTAAAATGGCATATGTTTGAAATATTTTTATGACAAATGAAATGTATATTTTGAATTTTCTGGCTATAGCCCATGTATTCCTGTTTACTCTGGATGAATTTTGCATAATTGATAAGCAGTAAGAGATAGACTAAATCTTACTGTATGAAAATGTATATCTTACTGCAACACACAATTCATGCCCAAATAATTTTTTTTTTTTTTTTTTTTTTTTTTTTTTTTTTTTTTAGAGTGAACCATTTCGGAGATATTCCTTGTTATTTGTGTGAGTTTTGGAAAAGCAACTTTCGTCAAATGGAACATTCTTATAATTTTTTATGTTAGCCTGTAAAGAGAATGGACTTTGAAAGCTTTAGAAGATTTGACTATCGCTCAAAGCCTACTGTATTCCCATATTGCACCTACAACGGCATAAGCAATAAGATCATTTCTGCTAATGTTTATCTCAACTAACACGAAGAATAAAAATAAGAGTTAAGAATGGTTAGTACAAGAGTAGAGAAAGTCATGTGAGTGCAACATATCATATTTTTTTCTATCTACTTCATCTAATCCACATAAAATTCACTGAAATATCCTCATTTCTCATTTCTTTGTAGATATTTCCTAAGAAAACACAGGAGGTTGAAGTGATACTCAATTCTTTTAAAACTGAATCATTATATGCTGACTTTGAAATTATATACTCTTTGGATGGCCTCGTAAAACAAAAGTATAGTGACCAGACACTTAAAAAGTCTGAAGTAATGGAAAATGTAAGCCAAGAGCTACAAATATCTCAGAAATGGTTAATCATACAGAAAACCATTTGATACAAATTGTGTAGTAAGCTTTTGTCTATCTCTTGTGATGTCCAAATATACAGAAGTACGGAAAATTCTTTCTTCGCATGAACTTCAAGGTATAATGTTTTGTCATGAATCCCTTTAATATGGTAGTTCAATCAAATCGTAGCAGCTATTTTTGAGAAAATAAAATAAAATTAAAATGTTTCCATGCAAACGATAGTATTTTCTTGAAACATTCCATGTCACATCCTTGGAAGATGCTAAACTTAAGTGCAAGATTAGGTATTTATCCAATATTTTATTTTTGAGTTATGCTGTTATCGCTCTATCTCTCTCTCTCTCTCTCTCTCTCTCTCTCTCTCTCTCACACACACACACACACACACACACACACACACACACACACATACATACACGCATCTTGGAGGATATCGGAGAAGGTCTTAGCGCCTTGGAAGGCAGATTTGATGGCAGCGTCAAGGAACTGAATTCCAGGAGCGGATGGGATAATGCGGACCCGAGGAGCCCAGACAACAGCTACACTTACACACGATGACCGTCGGCAAAGATCGCCTAGCGGAGTATGTTGGCGATGCAACCAACCAGGACACATCGTGAAGGACAGTCAGCAGCAAAACTCCCACAAACAAGCGAGAGATGCATGGGGCACGCAGGAGGAGCCACCGCATCAATGACGCTGTGAGCCCTCGACAGAAAAGTGGAGGACATCATCGCGGACAACAGGGTACAGGGAAGCTGTGGCGGGTACCGGTGGACACAGGTGGAGCTGCAGTAGTTATCTTAGCTGACGAGGTTGAGGGCTTACCATCAAGGAGAAGGAAGCCTCGGGACAAATTAAATTAAATTATTTTGTTGTTTAACGACGCTGTCAATTGCCAGGATCACATCAGCGTCGCCGGTGTGCCGGAATTTCGTCCCGCAGGAGTTCTTTTACATGCCAGTAAATCTACTGACATGGAGCTGTCGTTTTTAAGCACACTTAAAAACTATCGGCCTGGGCCGGGTTTGAACCCGCGACCTTGGGATCAGTAGGCCAGCGTCTAACCAACTGAGCCACCCAGACCGACAGCCTCGGGACAGAGCGCTATAAGTCCGTTCGACGCGAGGGCGGAAGTGATACTGGGGCTGGACGCTCTAAGGAGCCACGAGACGAGTTCGACGTAGGCAGGAGGGTCTTGCAGTCGGACAAGACGAGACAACGCTCCAAAGACCCAGCGAACACCTTCGGGTCTGCAGGGTAACTCTAGTGGAGGTTGCGGATGGGCCCACCGGGAGCAAGGTGCACGAGGAAGGTCAGCGGTCACTGGAATCCCATGGGTCTTTTTCATGTTGTGCGCAGGATGGCCCGTCAATAATTAGGTATAGGTATATACATTTCATTTGTCATGCGAATACATTAAAGATGAGTTTATTTATTGGTAACCGTTGTTGGTTAGGTAACTAATTACCCTGTATTCGTTAATTTGGTTACGGTTAAGCCAGGTTTACAAACAATGATAACGGTAACCGGAAAGGCAGCAGCTACCGGAAACAAGGCAGCACTCAACATTTCGGTTTACAATAGCCCGCCAACGAGAACGGCAAGACACAATCGATTAGCTTATCGATAGAAAGTAGAGGTCCATAATACGCATTGGGAACTCATTTCTTTTTAACTGACCAAGGATGTTTTTTCTAGCTTGCGACTGGAAAAAAGCTATGACACGGCTGAACAATTTCTACAGCGGAAAGTCTAACATGCTCGGCCCGGGAACGAGAGAGTTGAAACTTGACCAAGTCTTCTTTCCCGTTACCGTGCTCCCGTGATTGTGAACACTCCGTTTGAATACATGTATTTCAACTTTCTCGTTCTGGTTATCGTTACCGTTACTGGTGGTTGTGAACTAGATTTTATTGGGCACCTAATTACTATCTCATTTACTTCCGTGGCATAATACACTTATAAGTACCTACCTTTTATTGTACAAAATGTTTTATTTTATTCAGGGAGCTTCAAAACGTGTATTTCCAATTAAATGTCGATGTCGAACTTTTGTGTGAAGTGCAAGAATTTCTGTACTTGCTGTACATAGGTAAACATTAGCGAGATGTTATGTTTAACAAGTGAGGTATTACTTAGGGGTGGAGAGAGTCATTAAAACGGTAACACTGAACCTCCTTTATGTACCATCAGACGGACGGAGTTGTATGTCAGGCGCTATCGAACTTTCGGCATCAAATGCGCTATAGAAAGCGAGAAGGTGTAGTGAGAAATTTGCAAGAAATAAGATAACTTTACAGCGGTTGTACACAAAAACGGTTTGAAACAAGTGAGTTGCGTGACAATAAAGTGCGGGAAGTATTTCCGGTGTTCGTGCCCCTGGCGACATCATGTAGCAATTTACAGAAGTAGGTGTGAGCAGTTCCTACACATGTCATGTACTCCATAGGGAGGTTTTAGAGTTTCCGTTTGTGTTTTTGTGTCGTCTGCAAACGGAACTGCCATTAAAACATTGTTTCTATTGCAACAATGAAACACAAAGTTGTCGCTATAAAAGGACATTCTGCTATCCGGAAGCTGAAAAACCGCAGTGCACACTGAATATTATAGTATGACATTATGTTACTATTGTATTCGTTTTATTTTCTCTACTTCTTACCTATAGTAATCGCACATCCTGAACATACACACACATACACACACATACACACACATACACACACACACACACACACACACCTGGCGGAGGGGGACTTAGCACTTCGACGATCTGTGCCCTTATGCCCCTGACGGTGCATCCCCGGGAGGATGCGTGAGGCGAATGGACGCGAAGGGCGGCCGGAACATTGCCTCGACAGAGCAGATTGCAGGGTCCCTATATTTGTCTAGTTAAAAGCACCCCGGCGTAGGCTGGCTTAGCTCCCCCTCCCCCCTCGGGCTTGTACCATTCCATAGGGGGTCCGGAAACCAATAAGCTCTCCTTTCAATCCGGGAGACGAGGGTTCCGGAGCGCATTTGTTCTCCTTGGCGTGCTGCCACGGCGCTCGCCGACGCTTCCAACCCTGAAAGAAACCTAACTGGATGAAGGGTGAAATGAAATGATTAACGCAACAAAATGGAGGGACAAGAAATTTGGAGGATATGTAAATCCTTCCCAGCATTCGCCTGGTGATCCGGGAAAACCTCTGAAATAGCCCATGGGTGAGGAAGGTCGGCCACGGAGATCGAACCCGCGACCTCCGGAATGCGGGCCATCTCGCTCAGTGTAGAATACAATACTTCCCAAACTTACTGTGCATAGAAAAGAATGTAAAAAGTGAACCTCTGGTTTAACAGACCTAAGTATAACTATTGCTCTTTTCCCTTTCCCATTAGGTAGAAAGAATGATTCCACAAGTGAAGTGCACCTGCGTATACTGTCACCATCCTAGAGTTACCTATACCTGCCTATGTACCTACATGCTTGCAATTGATCACAAGTGTGTATATTTTGCAGAAAATAAAAATAGTCGATTTTTATAAATACATACATATTGTATGACTCGAAGACGCCACTGGAGCAACCAGCCAGCGGTTCGCGAGGTAGCTCATGTTGACACGAGGACAGGTGTTGACATGCATGCACAGGGCCAATAAAATCCTAAAGTTTATCACCTGTCTGGGATGCTGAAACCCTGACAGGTCTATTGGCCAGCCTGTATGATTATAAAATACGGCTTCTTCCACCTTAAAAAGAAATTCGGCCACTTCTTGATAGTCATCTGTTCTCAACAGGTGTCCATTTGGATTGGCTGCCTCATTTACAGTTTTTTTACGGGTCCTAGCAACCACACAAAGAAAACACGTGAACATCAACTGCTCTTTGTATTGCCTTTCCCTTCGTCTTTCTTAAATATATCATATTTATTTCCTTTTGGTAAGTCTCTTTCCCGCTGTTGCTTTATACCTACCTCTTCACACGTGGTTACTCTTTCCCACTCCGTCAAGATCTGGGTTCGATCCCATGTAATGTGTGTGTGTACGTGTGTGTGTGTGTGTGTGTGTGTGTGTGTGTGTGTGTGTGTGTGTGTGTGTGTGTGTGAAAAGCATGACTCAAAAACAAAATAACCGGATGCATACAACCGTTACATTACCTTTGAGTATTTTTCAAATGCACGACAAGATTTTCAACACAACCCCACCTTCCCAAGCTCAGTTAGACGAAATAGTTTTATTTCTCTATTACGTGCTTCAGTAATTAGAAGATTTATTCAACTCCACTCCTACATTTTTATGTCCAAATTTCATCACATACGTTTTGGAGCCTTCTAAACACCCCCCCCCTCCCCCAAGAAAAGAAATATATTTGGAAAAAGGATTTCATGAAAAAATGGCTCTAACGATTCTGATTAAATACCATAACTATGAGATATTTTCGGGAAAAGTGAAATAAATGTAAGTCTTGAATTTTTTTGGAAACTCCTCGTAAGTTCTTTTGCATACCTGGTAAACCGTAGGAGATCGCTAAAATCTTAATACACAAAAAATGTAGATCTCGTTAAAGTACAATGTCAAATACATTTTTTGTGGAGTTAAATATCTCCAAGATATTCCTTCTTATTAGCTTGAATTTTCCAATGCACATACTTTTCTAAAATGGAAGATGTTCTGTCCTTTTTTTCCTTCCTTTTTTTTTTTTTTTTTTTTTTTTTTGCTTCTTTTTTCCCCTCCTGGCCATGCAAAGAGAACGGAATCTCAAAACAATTACATGACCATCACTTTATTATTGTTATTATTATTAATTACTATTATTGAGGAACTGTGATTGTGAGAACAGTAATACAAAATAGTACAGAATTATCAGCAAAATACGACTTAAAACCACTCTACATTCAAACTGACCATGAATGGCTCGCAATACATCCAATATTATTTCAGATATTGAATTTTCTACTAAATTAGAAATATAAACACTCAATAAAGCCCAATTAGTTTTACTTAACTACCCAAACGTGAGGTATGGACTGCGCAGGTGTCTGCAAATAGTGTATAAAATTTTAAAACTCTGTTTTTTCATAGTAATGACTTTATCTTATCTTTTGTCACTTTAAAATCCTGCCCATTGTGCAATTTTTATACAATTTCTTTAAACTTTTGAGTAGCTATACGATTTTTAAAGGAGAATGGGTCACATCTAAAGAGTCTTTACTTGATATCAAAAATAGCTTCAGGTTTACATTTTAAATAGTGTAATAGATAACTGAAGCTGCAAGCTGTTTACTTATTTGCATCTAAAGCCACATCAGCGGCTTTGCCTTCGAATCAAAGGTTCATCGTGAATCAATTTCCACTCGTTTTACTTTTGTGATAATATTTTGTTTTGTCCATCGAATTGGACGAACTTTTTGAAAATTACTAGTTTCAGTACTACTGAGTACACTTACTTAAGAGTTTCCTATATTTTCTTCAACCTTACGCACTCTGTTTAGTCTTCATCTCGAAATATTCTGTCCCTTTTATGTGGAAATGTTTCTCGTATTTCCTTGACGAGTTGCAGCTTTATCTCACTTGATACTGTTTTGTGTTAGCCTCGACTTGTGCGCTATCATTTACTTCACCTCTTGGAGAATGCGCCCTAATCATCACCTGGGGTACGAACATGGCCCTATCGATTTCCATGGTAATCTAGGGGTGGATCTATTGTCACGAGATGTACCGCCAGATGGCAACACCATCAATCCCTGGCCTGTTGGCTTTCAACGCGTCAGTGGCTGCCAATGGAACGGCGCTGCACAATATCTGTAATGAAGTGGGCTAAATCACGCATTCTTCTCTCGTTAGCAGGGGTGCACAAAAGACATCCCTTAACAGAGATTGTGATCTCTCAGTGGTAGATGTGATGTTCACATTACTTGTGCACTGTTGGAAACAAAAATATGATGTGTTGCACTCACATGATATTCTCTACTCTTGTACAATTCCTCAATCTAGTTCATGTCGATCGATATAAAAATTTGCAGAATTTATTTTATTGCTAATTTTTTGTAGGTGTATGGGGAATACAGTAGGCTTTAACCGATCGCTAAATGTTTTAAGGTGGTCGCTATATGATGACTTTGAAATTCCCTTCTCTTTGCTTGACCAAGAAATAACATGGACCTCGGATTTGAGAATGGTCTATAAATATTGCAAAATTCTCACACATAACAAGGAATATCTCCGAAATGGTTCACTTCGTATAAAAAATAGTTTAAAACAAATTGTGTGTTGAGATCTACGTTTTTTACTGATATGGCCTATCTCTTACGGTATACCAGTTGTGCAAAAGTCATCAAGAGTAAACACGACTACATGGGATATAGCCAGAAAATTCAAAATACACATTTCATTTGTCATGAAAATATCTGAAACGTATGGCATTTTCACCAAAATCATTAGAGTCATTTTTGAAAAATTTTCCACGTAAAGGATAGTTCAGGGTGAAGGAATTTTCTTCAAAATCGTCATGCCGTATCCTTAAAATATATTAAATTTAAATACCAACTTTGGTTCTAACCGACTTTTCGTTTTTGAGTTATGTTGTTCACAGACAGACACGCCTTTTTCTAAAAATGTTTTTTTTTTTATTATTCAGGGGGCCTCAAAACATATATTTCCGATGAAATCTCAACATCAAATTTGTGGGTGGAATACAATACTTCCCCTACTAGTAGTAGACAAAATAAAATGTAACTTACTTAGCTTTTTAAAAGCACTAACTCCTTATATTTTTCATAGAGACGCTAAAATATATGAGGTCAAGACTTTTGTTTTCATTCCTTGCTTGTGATTATATTCCAGCCAAAAGTTCGATATCAAGATTTCATCAGAAGTGTAGTTTTTGAGGCATCTACCCTAAAATCAGTCCAAGATATTATAAGTAAAACACCCTGGTGCATCTGTATAACTGTGAACAGCAGAACTCAAAAATTCGCTGATAAGTTCAGAATCTTCCAAAGATGCGACAAAGACAGAAGAAAATACCTACTTCCATTTCTAACATTTTAAACATTTTTTTCTGTTATCTTTATGTTCTAAAACTATTATGTAATTAAAATATAACTTTAAGATATGTGTATGAATAATAAAATATAAACACCTAGGTATATCTTGAATTTTCTGTGGTTAGTTGTAAAATATCCTTCATTTAGGATGAAACTTTCATATATTTGTAAAATTGGCAGACTGTAAGAAATGGACAAGAACTTACTGCATAATAAAAAACGTAGAACTTACGTCAAATACATTTTTCTGACTTCAATGATTTCCGAGGTATTCGTTGTTGTTAGTTGTCATTTTAAACATTTCATCGCAGGCCTTTTTAAGACTTGCTAACCGTTTCTCGTCATGTCAAACCAAAAGTATGGACCAGCCACTCACGTGATGCATAATCAAATAATTTCTGCAACATTTATTTCGATTAAAACGAGTGTGAAAATCGAATTTAACGCTTTATGAATCCGCATGTTGACGATCTTGGCCATGTGTATCGATTTTCTAGCTCTTGCTAACGTTTCTTGCTAATGTTTCGGAAATGATTTCAATATACATTTTATTGTAGATATATAGAAACAGAATAAAATGCTGCGGTAATCAAATTTTTAAAAGCCTTGCTGTATGTATGCTGGACTTCATACTTTGAACACTTGGAATAGTCCGATGAGAAACAAAAGAACGAGAAAACTCAATATATACATTTTATTTATCGTGCGAATATGATAAAACTGTGGTATCTTAATCGAACTCATTGGGGAATTTTTTAAAAATGATAAATAACAACTTTTACTGTTTTCCCATGTGAAGAGTAGCTTGGAGTGGGTAGATTTTCTAATGGTAATGGTATTCCTTTCTTCTCTAAAATATTTCATAGTTTTGTCCTCAATATCTTGTCAAATGCTTTCTCAAAATCGGCAAATAATAGGTGTGTCCCCAGCTTATATTCTCTATGTTTTTCAATTATTTGTTTTAGGGCAAATGTGATGTCTATGCAACTTCTCTCTTTTTCATTGAAAAAAAAAAAAAAAAAAAAAAAAAGAACAAGAGCTTTAGCCCCTGGAATAGACAAAATAAGTACTGAACTAATTAAATGTGCGCCAATGAATTTTAGGAGCGTTTGTTACACTTCTACAATATGTGTTAGAGACAAAAAGCCAACCCCAAAGAATGGAACACACCCTTATAATTAGGGTTGCTCTGCGCAGCATATAATATATGTGCTAAGATTATAAGTTCCAGATTAAATAAAATAATTGAGTCAATAATCCTGAAAGGACGATTGGGTTTTAGAAAAGCTAAGTAACGATTGTAATAACGTTTTATACGAATGGTGTATTAAAGCTCTCTGAAATCGTAGTGTATCTAAAAACATGTGAATTTTACATGTCAGTTTCATTCTTATTGCTCCTACAGGACAATCGCAGTTATTCAAAATAATTTAAGCACTTTAACGTTACGACAGTAGTTTTTCTGTCAAAAATCGGAGTGGTAAATTTGAGGTTAGGGTCCGAAGCGTTGCTAAGCGACCGCAGTGTGATCTTTGCCATACATCAATAAATCATCGGCTGACACAGATAGCTATGTATCTGGCCCTAATACCCTGTCCAAGAGCAGCTAATTCTACAAAATAACCACAACACTTTCACTATCCGCCATTGCGTAACATGACGAAAAGTTTCTACAATTGTGACCTAAGCCAGATAAAAGTTTATAGCCTACGTTATGTTATCATCACCAACGCCATAAAATTCTTTTATCGACTGAAGAAAAATGCTTGCTCCACATTTTGTCAAATGTATACAGTCAAATGTGGACGACATAAAAAACACTGGGAACTTATTGGCTCCACTAACTCATCAATGTGTCATATGTAACCAACTAATCTGGAGAAACACTAGATAAATATTAGTTTAGATAGCTGACACTAAAATTAGGGCTTTCAGCACTGCCACTCATTCAAGATATTGAAAATTATAATACTCAATAGAATAAAAGTGTTATAACATTCCATTGTGCCACTCTAGTTTGTTGTAATGAAAATTATGTACATGTACAAATATATGTAAATTATACAACACCTGTACCAATTAATCTAATGGCGAATTACTTGAATGACTCGGAAGGATTCGACAGAAGTATTTTGCAAACAGCGGGGAGGATAACGGAATGTTTGCCAATAAAGTTAAGGAAACAGTACTTACGACATTACATACAATACATTGTTCCAATGAATTCAACTGTTTCCAGTACAAAGTAGTCAATGATAACCTTACCAGTGTTACTTCCTCTGCACAAGGAATTAATATTACAAATTGAACTAATTACGTAATTAACTTTTACAATTGCCTGCACTAAAAGAATGATGATGATGATAATAATAATAATAATAATAATAATAATAATAATAATAATAATAATAATGATGATGATAATAATAGTAATTGTAATAATAATAATAATAATAATAATAATAATAATAATAATAATAATAATAATAATAATAATAATAATAATAATAATAATAATAATAATAATAATAATAATAATAATAATAATAATAATAATAATAATAATAATAATAATAATAATAATAATAATAATAATAATAATAATAATAATAATAATAATAATAATAATAATAATAATAATAATAATAATAATAATAATAAGAAGAAGAAGAAGAAGAAGAAGAAGAAGAAGAAGAAGAAGAAGAGCTTTGGGGGCATCTGGTTAGAAAGGTTCCAAATAGCAGTTTGCTATGAAAATATGATCAGAGTTCACAATACGAGAGCATGAAAATAGATGTCAATAGGAAAATAATTTATCAATGTATAGAAGAACGATCGAAGCCATGAATTTCTGCTGGAATGTTTCTCTCTTTATTAGCGATATCACGTTTTCGCATGTTTTTCAGCCTTTTTGGTAAATAGTATCTACCAAATAGTGGTAATTTTCATCCATTATTGTCATGTTTAGTGCAAACAAATAAAACATCAGTCCGTTTCAGACTCTTCTATTGCAGAACTAAGTTTTTCAGATAGCCAAAGAAAAACGATTTTAAGAACTACATATAGTGGGCGATGGGAGAGCTATGTTGTTATTGACAAAATGTTTTGTACATTTTTTCATACTCTGCATTACTGTATGAAAGTCGGGCCCCATTTCAAGTTTTACAGGCACTTAAGAGAATTTGCAGAAGTTTTGTTGCATATTTTTCTGTGTTACAATTGACTTCACAATCAGCGTATGATAAATTGTAAAAGGGGAGCAAGTTGTGCTCAAATCTGAAATATGTCAGGCAATATTTTATATACTATGTGTCACTTCCAAAATCTTTAACGTGATGCTTTGTGAGTGCGGTTACGTCTGTGTTACGTCGTATAAGGACTTTTCAGTATCACGGGAAAGCTTGTAGCCTGATAATAATTACAGAGCCAAAGAGAAGGTACAGCAGTTCAAAACTTCATCTGCTGTGATTATCACAAGTAATGCCGCGAGTGACGAGAGAATTTATCTACAGAATTTGACTATTACGAGTTGCATTTATTACGAGTATTTCACAAATTAAAGCACGATATAGCCTATAACATTAATGCTTAAAGAACATCTTAAAAGAAACATGAAGCAGGCATACATATATTTATAATTTTCGTTGAATACAAAATTTGTCACACTGATTCCAAATATATTTCCTGTTGTGTTTTGCGGTTTCGCTATTCGAATTATTTAATCTATTTCAGCATTAGATGCTTCACTGAAGCGAGAGTCAGCCATTTTTGACATTTGAATAGCGGCTTTGTTGCGTCAAATTACGTAAGCTGTTGCTCTTTTGTAGCACAGTGCAGCTAGATTATCTAACCTGATCATAACAAAAGAAAAGCAGAGAAGGTGCTAATTAAAATTCAAAGGAGGTGGTAATGAAATCTGATAAATATTTCGTCAATGAACCCTGTCATTGGTTGAAATTTGAAATTGTTATGCAGATGATTGGTTGAGTGGAATAGTCTAAATACTGCTCGAGCATTCCGCCGCCAAAATATACATTTCCCTAACTTGGAAAACTGTCGGCTGGAGGTTAAGGATATCAGAAATGCTACATTTATGGATATTTCCTACTCATTTCTGCATCAATCAGTTTTACTAAGCTACAATTTTAACTTTTGAAGGAATGATTCGCCATAAATATCTTCTAGATCATAAAAGAATACTCAGAACAGGTAGTGCTTGACAGTACCGGGTCTCGCAAATACCTTCAAATAACATAATACATAAGTAAAATCCATTCTAGGTCTGAAAGAGGGAATATTAAATGCCTTTGGCTGAAAGAACTGTATGTTAAAATTCGCCGCAAACGCCGTGCCCAACTGCCGGCAGTTGGTGCAGCGGTAGCCGGGAGTGTTAAACCTCCACGCTCGGAGTATAAGCGCCTCACGTTTGTGCACCCCTGCATCTCTGTTCCCCCTCACCTACAGGAACACAATACCGGATTTGTTCAGGACGTTACATGGTTTGACACACTGCGGCCCGCCAAAATGTTTATGCTCAACGGCAGTGCTAACAAGACAAATGGACGGGATTTTGTGTAATTTACTGCCTGCCGGCTAGAAGAAGCTTCAGCTTATCTGTGTGCCCTTTCATTTGTTTCATGCCCGGGTTCCCAAACAAACATGCTTAACTTACGATTCATTTTATATAACATTCTCCCTTTTTCGCGCCATGTGTCATAGTGTACTTATACGGTATTTTCAATGTAAGATATGACACAAATTAATATTTTATTTGATATGTGTACGTGTATATACACAATATTTTCTATGTTATATAATATTCTTGATATCCGCGAAAATAATTGTTTTTATTACATTTCTGCTTCACATGTAAACATAATAGTTCTTTGTGTAACTAGGACTCATTGTGATACCAGTATATGTGTTTACGAGGACACAATGAAAAGATTATACACGTATACAACGTTTCATGTAATTCTAGCATTAAGATACGTAAACATAATTAATTGCACGTGACAGATTGAATTCATAAATGTATACCTATATAAACATTGTTTTGCATGCTGTTGCACTGTATGACCATAAACCTACATTTTCAGTGCCTTAAAAACAAAACTGGTATAACACACCTTTCATGTAATGCTTTCCCCATCTGTAGAGAAATGCATTGATCCTAACTTCCCATCTATTGTGTACATGAATTTATACCTATAGTCCTGTACTTCAGACATACTTAAATATGTATTTCAACTAAAAATTAATCCAGAGTTAGGTTCCCCATTCGCAACTAGGCAATGTCCAGTGCTCTTGTGGGATTGGAAAGATGGTTAAATGCCTCTCCCTGATAGTAATAAAAATAGTGAGTAAATAAAGACATAAAATTGCTTCTTAACTCGGGCTTTATCTATTTCTGGTTAGCTGTAGTACTCATTTGTAGAAAATTTGAGATAATCAAAGGGAATTCACTTCATATGAATGTGTAATATGATATTTTTCTCAAAAGTATCACAGTGTTTGTTAGAAAAAGACAACAAAACCTTATTCGATGTATAAGTTGGTTTGGGGTCCTGAACTTCTGTAGGTACCACAGAGTTTTCATCTCTCTCTCTTTCATCACCCCTTCCCTTTGTCTGTCTGTCTGCCTCTCCCTCTTTCTCTCTGTCCGTCATACATCTCTTTTGTGTTCCGTGAATTTTGAAGTGTGTTTTTCCGATAAAATATCAGAAGTAACACCAGAACTTATATGGGGAAGTCAGATATATATGCAATGAAAACCACTGCAATATAAACTAACAAAAATACTAATATTGGCGTATTACTGTTATTAATGTAAATGTTGGAATGGTTTGCCTTCAGTATTTACACACCCTTGTAGTCCAAATGTCACACTGAAACATACCCTTGAATTACACAGTTGTTTATCTTCATCAATTTCTTGGCACGCCTCTGTCATGTACTGAATCATTTCATCTTTCATTCTCCTTATCTTTAGCAAAACCTCTAAAAAGAAGCCCATAGGAGGATGATCCGGAGATCTTGGTGGCCAGTCAATCGACCTTCGTCATCCTGTCCATCTGTTTCTCTAGAAAGCGTCGCACAGTTAGCCCATGCTGAGCAGGAGCTCCATTTTGTTAAAACTAGAAGTTATCACGTTCTTGAATTCGTATTTGTGGCATCGTAATCCTTAAGATGTTGACGCTCAGGTTTTTGTCCTGAAAATGATAGGTCCAATGACTCCTTTATGTGCATAACAGATCTGCCCACACTGTGACGCCGGGCCAATTCAGCTCTTCTTCAATAATTATTAAGTAGACACATTTATGTATATTTAAAGTACGTGTCTGCTCTTTTCTTTGATTTTTGTAGAATTGGGACAAACATCTGAGCAACTAGCATTTCATTTTCAGGAGTTATAACGGTGACTGGTCGACCACGTTTTGGTGAATTGCCGGCAGACCCTGTCTGATGAAATTTGTTGTGTGGCCTCTGAATTGTGAGCCTGGGTGGATGAGGTGTTTCAAATCGCCAAGTCTCTCGAACAATGAGTTATTGATAACTTGTACAAAACACAATATTGACCAGGTGATAATTCGAATATAATAATTTAACGCCACTATGTATGAAATAGTGCATATATAAAATACTAATTCAGGATAACAGAATAGAATAGATTCCGATGTTTAACTATTTAGATCCGATAGTTTCATATGATAAAGAAAAAGATATTCAGATTAAACTTAGTGCATTTTAAATATTTGTGGAATGTTAAAGAAAAGTCTGACAAAACAAACCAGGAAATGAACACAAATTACATTTTATAATGTGATTACGTTGCCTTATTTTATTATGTGGTAGCAAAACATGGACTGTGGACAAAAAGCCTTAAAAAGAATTGAATCAGCAGAGATGAGATATTGAAGATCAGTAAAGGGAAGTAAGTTATAAGACAGAATTTCAAATGAAACTATTAGAGAAGATCTATATATTGAATGAGTATCTAATAAGTTAACACGTTATAGAGATAATCGGTTAAATCATTTGAAACGAATGTCAGAAAATAGAATTCCTAGAATAACACTGAAATATCAACGAATGGGAATTCGAGGAGTGGGTAGACCGAGGAAGAGATGGAAAGATAGTGTGAGACCGAAACAGACGTAAGGTCTAAGTCATGAGTGGAAGGAGGAGGAGAAGAAGAAGAAGAAGAAGAAGATAATTGTAATACAATTACTTCTATGCACCCTAGGTAAGCGGTGGAGAAGTTAAAAATTGTTATTCGTCGTATCTTACTGAATTCTTTGAAAGCTGTTTTAAAATGAAAGTTGCTCGAACCGCAATAATTGTGATGTTAACTGTAGCAAATTAAATATGTGAATGTGTTTTAATGCTTATAGCAGTCCTCAGGAGTACCTACCTACGACAACAGCAGTGGAAGTTGGAGAGGAACAGTTTTCAAATATCAACATGCAATCATTCGTGAGATGGCCGACGGACGGACGGACGGACACAAGACAAAAGAAAGGTGTGAAGAGTCTGGCATTCTCCTGACTTCCAATGTCCTTCATTAAATATAATTTCACAGTTAACGTCACAACCAACAGAAAGAGCAAACCAACCGAAAAACCAGCTAGCTCGAGACAAATGTTCTCACGAGCTCGAGTAGCCTACCTTCCTAAAGTGTTTAAATAGACTCAGAAAAATATACGAGGCACACATCACTGTAAAATGACCTATTTCTGATCAATAAAAACATATATCTGCACAGGAATCTTCTTTTTCTCCGTGATTCCTTAACCATAATACTTATTTCCTCTGTCTTTAGAATGGCAGAATTAATTCATGCGTAACTCGCTTGAAATCGACCAATCATGTGCAATCAATAACAGCTATCATTCGCGCAAAATATATCACATTTAATTATCACCTCTGCTTTTCTTATGTTACGATCATGTTAAAGAATCTAGCTGCACTGTCCTACAGATGCGCAACAGCTTACGTAATGTGACTCAACACAGCCGCGATTCAAATATCAAAAGTGGCTGACTCTCGCTTCGGTAAATCATCTATTGCTGAAATAGAACAAATAATTTCAAGAGGGAAATCTCAGAACACAGAATACAACAGGAAATATGTTTTGGATTAGTTTGACAAATTTGGTATTCAACGAAATTATAAATTAATAACAGATACTACAACTACAGTAATTGCCAATATCTTAAAAGATTGGAGCATCAATATGATTACTTGTAGGCCGTGCCCATGGGCGCTGATGCATATATGCCTGCTTCATTTTTGTTTCAAGAGGTTATTAATTAATTTAAATGACATTTCCTAGGCTATTTCATCCTTTAATTCGTGAAATAGTTATAATAAATGCAGCTCTTGATGATCAAATTTCCTAGATAAATTAACAATCACTCGTGGCATTGCTTATGATAATCAGCGCATTAGGTCTCTGAACTCACTTGCGCACTCACTTCATAAGATATCAGTTCGGATTTTACCTGTCAGATTAAAATATAGTTTTAAAACGTCTAAAAAAATTACTAATCATTCCAAGAACTTGTCTTTGAAATCAACAAAGGCACTTATATTTCACAAAAAATGTTTCTCTCTCTGTCTATCTGTCTCTGTCTCTCTGTCTGTCTGTCTCTCTCTCTGTCTCTACCACTTACCCAGCAGAGAGAGAGAGAGAGAGAGAGAGAGAGAGAGAGAGAGAGAGGGAGTAAATATTGAATTTCATCCAAACATTCAATATCGAGATTTAACAGGCTATATACTTTCAGGCTTCCCGAATGCTGCCCCACAAAAAGAGCCATATGTATCTGCATATGGGCAGCACAACTCAAATAGGTAATTTTCTATAAATACTAACCTTGAAATTTAACTGCAGTGTCTGCAAAAGATGTCATAATAATATTTTCAAAAAATCGCCCATAACCAACCTTTGTATGGTAAATATTTTATTATTTGTTTTATTTTCTCGAAAACAGCTCTAAAATTTTTTTATTAAAACGGCCTGTTTAACAAACATAATTACATACAAATCATAATGTATATTTTTATTTTCCTGACAACAGTCTCCGAAGTCTCCGGTAAACCATAACAGATAGACAAATACTTAGTATATAAAACATATATATATATAGATTTCATTAAAACACAGTTTATTACTATTAATTTTTTGTGGCATCAGCCATTTCCGAGATATGCGTTGTTAATGGTTTTAGTTTTCTATACTTGTCACTGTTTCCAAGTAATGTCACCGTTGTTGCTTCTTGCGATGTAATTCTTTTTTTCGTTCATGTGCTATAATAATTATATCCCGTGATGTGCTGGAAAGATTATGTAATTTCAAGGGCAGCATAATAGCGATCCGCTTTTAAACTCCTCCTGCAAACCAGAAGTAGACGTAAAAATATGCTTCTGTAGGAATAGTTTGAAATAAACGATAGTGGGGAGAGAATCTCATATGGATGTGACTCATCAGTTCTTTTTTAATGTTTTAACAAAATCGGAATAAACACCCGTTGTATTACCATAAACAGACAAGTAAATGATCTGACTTTGTCTTGCGACTTTACTTGAACCTAAACATTCAGTAATTACACTTTCAGCCAATATTGAACTATGAAATGATAAAATATCTAATGTGTTGCACTCACATGAGTTTCTCTACTCTTGTAGGCACTATCTTTCTTACAAACTCTTATTTCTCTACGTTATTCATGTTAATCGTGTAAACATTTGCACACATCTCACTGCAAATTCTTTTGTAGGTGTAAGGGGAATATGGCATGCGATGACTGAAATTCCGTTCTCTTTGCATGAATAACGACTTACCATTTGAGAAAAGTATAAATATTAGAAAATTGAAACATATAACAAGGAATATCTCGGAAGTGTTTCACTGCACCCCTAAAAAGAGCATTTGATAAATTGTATGTTTTAACGATCTCTACATTTTTGTAGTAACATTGTCTCTCCGTTACGGTTTATCAGTTATGCAAAAGTCATCCTGAAAGAAAAGGACTTCTGATGCTATTCCCTGAAAATTCAAGGTATGCATTTCATTTGTCATGAAAGTATCTTAAACATATGGTATATTAATAAAATCTTGATGACTAATTTTTTTCGAAAATCAAAATTTTGGAAAAATGTTCCATGTAAAGGGGAGTCTAGGTTGTGAGAATCCTTTTTTTGCATTCAGAGTCTCAAAGTGATTATTCCCTGTGAAATCTCGATATCGAATTTTTGGGTGGAATACAGTACTTCCCTTACCATACCTAGCAGAGAAGTAAACATCGAATGTGATACATCTACCTACATGACTTTAGCTGCAGCTATAATTTATTTTTCTCTCTCTTCCACACAGTAACCTGTACAAACTTATTTTGTTAGTTTGAAATCCTATTCTTTGTATAACATCTCTTGAAACAAAATAGTTACTAAATGACAGTTCAAGAAACGGTATGCTGCAATATTGGAACACTCAAATTAATAACCATGAATAGCCCAGAAAGTATTTTATGTAACATAAATTATTGTTTTATTGATACTTAATTTTTCGTCTAGTAAGTTCTTACCTATCTCTTATGGTTTGCCAGTAATTTTCCCTCGAAAATGCTCCTAAACTTTGTTATTAAAATGACATGTTTAAAATACTCGTATAATCTCCTTCTGTTTAGGATAATATCCTGTTCACCCCTTTTTATTCCTAGGATGGAGCTATAAATGCTGTCAATTCATCTCATAGCAGGTCTTCCTCTTGTCCTTTTTCCATCTAAAGGTCAGCCATTTCAGTGCTCCTCGAAACAGAGCGTGACAAACATTTTGATTCCTATGTACTGTTTCAAGATAAGAGATAGACAATGTAAAAAGTCCTCTTTCAGTTTGTAAATTCATAGTTGTTGCCAATGTGAACAGAGTAGGCTAGCAATGACTAATGACAGGGGCGGGCTCAAGAGATATAGGTATATAGTATACCTGGGGTTATGATGAAAGCTAAGGGACGGAAGTGGGGCAACCCCAGCACCCTGCACACACGCGAGGGGCTCATCAGCCGACCGACCAACCGGCCGGCCGGCCGGCCTACCGATGACATTTACTGCCCAAGGACTAGCTGCAAGTGTTTGTTCTACCGCGTCCATAGATCCGCTTCCGAGAGCGGCCACGTGAAACATTATCACTGTCCTCGCTGTCCGCATTTATGGAGCATTTCTCGAGGACGGTTTATGTATGCGTGTACAAATTAAGGGCTGAGGGCATGTTTTTACAACATAGCTTTCAAACCATGGGACTTAAGATGTATTTTGTCTTTAATGAAACAAACATAACCTCTCAATTTAATGTAGACCGTGATACCACAAGTCTGTGAGGCTTGACTTGTCGCGTCCCTATTAGACAGAGATAGATTAGATTGTTCATTCCCCGATTCACCTTCAGAAACTTCAAACGAACCTTCATTCTAATCATTCTTCTAAATTTATAAATGAACTGTCGCTAATTTCATGCCCCAGGCCATCTTTTCTTCCAGCAAAACGTTCACTGTGTTATACATGCTTACACAGCTCGTACGCCACTGGCAACCTTAACTCAACATACACTGGAAGTGGGGCTTGCGAGCTCCTAAGGGTCCGGAATTTGCACGAATCGTGACGAAGAAGTGGTTGCTGTCCCACCTATTTTCATTACCCTGTGCTAGACAAGGACAGTACAAAGAGTGACAATTTAAACCTCAGAGACTATAGTTATGTTTGTTATGAGCTAATGTAAGTAACGAGGAAAGGGGTGGTTTTCTTTCCGAGCATTCATCGCGAGATCTGGGCACATGTATGATATAGAAAAGTGATAAAAGTGTGAAGGTTGCAAAAACAGGGCCAGGTCGTTTTGTTGGCCATGTCTACTCTTCTGAAATTGTTAATTCCATGTCATAAATAATCACCACACGCCACTGTGTAAGGATATTTCAGTCCAAAGTTTGTGCTATGCGAGAGGGAAACTTTTGTATTAGTAGAAATTACTCATAAAATTCTAGAGATTCACATTATTAATATTCTCACAAAGTACAACTATGTAGGAAATCCAGATGCTTGTAATTGAGTAGGTACTCTAATCTCCAAAAGTTAAACATGAGGGGATGAAGGGGAAGATGGTGGCGCCGCCCCAGGGTGATATACCTACATTCACCAAACCGCGCTACTTGAGAAATAATTGATAAATAAATTAGGGTAATTAAGAGCAGATTGTGAAGACACCCCATATCAAAGTGACGCAAATGAGCGCACCCATTCATCATCCAGCTCCCAAATAATTGAGGTAATCATCTACCTAACACATTATAATATCCTTGTGTTCTGACTTTACCTCATCATTTCATAACCATTAACGTCGCTATCCTGTTGAACAGTGTGAGAAGAACTGAGCGAGGTGTCGGATCGGCTGCACTGAGCAAATTTGAACACCATTATGTCAAACATTTATCTTCGAATGGAATGAGTTTATAGTCTTGGAAAATATTCATAATAAAAATAAATTTAGGTGGGTATTACTGAAAAAATGCTGATGTATTACTTTAGCATTAAGGTTCTTTACCCATTCTTTTAAATTTTGTTCTATCCACCTAATACTGTGACACCGGTCGTGGCGCACAACAAAGGATGGCCGGGTCAAGGCTACCTTCACCACATAGCAGGTGCGGCGTGTATGAAAGGCACTCAAGGTCAGGTTGCCGCGCGTGACTGTGAACACGTGACAATGAGCGCGGCACGTCACAAGGTTTTCGAGATTATTCGAGAGGCGTCCGGCGGCCAGCGTATTTGTAGAGGTTCCAGAAAAGGTCAAGTTTGAGAAAGGTCCATGTTACGTCATTCTCGCTATATAAGGAGGTGAGGCGGTGAGGGCAGGAGAGTTAGTTACAGACGTCATCGTAGTTTGCAAACGTTTTGAAGGAAAATAAAGTAAGAAGAAATTAACCGGACTGATTTTTCTCATTTTGCTACAATATTAATGCATAAAACTTTTGGCAAAAATAGTTTTATTAGACTTTTGTTCTAGGTGCAAGAAAGATAACAATGCGATAGCCAAATAATAAAAAGTGCTGGATTTGAAATTCAACCCACTAAGACCGTTCTACCATCGAGGATATTTAAATTCGTCATAACTGGCACTACCGGAGTACCGTACACCTAAATTTCCCAAAAAAAGTAATTTCCCAATCGTAGTTATCATCGTGTCCATTGCCTGTGACACTGAATGTGGTAAGCACGTACGTTTAAGACTCAAAAACTGAAGTGAAATACTCTTTGAATATTATTACGGGTAACAAGAGTAGCAACTTAGCAACCTCATATAACGGGTAAAAGATTGGAAAATTCAAACTAGAAAGATGATCTCGGAAATAGTAAATCCGATAAAATGTTTCCTTTTATATAAACATTTTTTGTTCATATAAAACACTACATTTTATCTAAAGTTTGAATATGTAAACAAAATTTACGTATTCCATATAGTGAGACTTTGGCTCTCACTAACGGTTTATCAGATGTACAAAGTTATACACAATTCAACCAGACTGCAGAATTCGCAAAAATTATGTATCTATACAGTTTATTCGTTCTCCAAATTCCTTAAAAATGCTGTTTTAATCTACATTATCTGAGCCAGTAGTTTGGGGAGAGAAGGTCCTGTAGGCATGCTGACCTTAAATAGCAAGTTTAGTAGTTATTTGACTGCTCACAGAGCGGGAATTTTTGTACAACTTTTTTCATCTTTATTTATTTATTTTTTCAAAGAATTTGATTAAACTTAAGAAATTTCATCGTTCAGTCTTCTATATTACCAAATATAAACGAGTTTTAAAGAAAACGAACCAAAGAATACACTAAAAACCTAAAGCCACCAATAAATTTCGTAACTGATATGTCCTAAATAGGCACATTTACACTTAACAAAGGAGAACCGCGATAATGTTACTTAATAACATACTGTGAGAAGGCCTACAATAGACTTATGTAAACGTTTTGCTGATAAAGTTTGATAATGGCAGTAACTTAGCTTTGGAAATATTTTAGACTCAGGAAAATCATTTGCTCATGGTTTTTCTTAGTAGTGTTTTATCTCAAGTGAAAACATTATGCAATATTTAAACACGGCTTCACCAAAATTACTGATAATAAAACCAGTTTCTATCGCTATGACACATATTACCTATGTCCTGATATGTTACCAAAATTAGTAGGATACTCACTCGTTAATGGTAATGAAGATATTCAAAAATGTCATACGACAACAGATACCTACAGATACCTCGTAATTTTCAGCTCTCCTAAATGTATCATATATCTAAATGTGAGATTCTAGCTAAACTGCAATTTGTCGAAAACTATCAGTAAATGGAATTTTCTTGCTTAGTTCTATATCAAAACCAACTTATTTTGACTTACATTCCAATCAATTTTATATGTTAAGGTGTAAATCAATAAAAATTTCGAAATTACGGTTCGAAGCTATCTATAAGAAGCTGTAATTACATACTAAATGACACAAATATAAGTTACCTAGTAGTAAGTATGTCAAGATTCAAAACCCAAGGTCCCGGGTTCGACTCCCGGCTGGAGGATTGGAATTTGTCTCTGGCCAGGATTATTTCCCATCCTCCCTAGGGTCTAGAAATATCATTGAGAGCATGAATATTTATCTAAATTTAATGTAATAATCAAAACTAATACCAAACCAAAATTTAATACCACTGTAAGAGAGTGAACATCATTGCTATTGAGCAATTGTACCAAAGGTAAGAAGAGAGGGGATATTTTCCAGAAGAATCAATGGAGGAGAATAAAATCAGGAATTATTGACTTTCAAAGATGACAAACTAAACAATTCCAGCACAAGGTGGTTCTAGAAACCCTCCAAGAATAGTAGTATTTTTAACTTCTCTCTTAGATATAGAAGTAGAAGTATTATATTCCACTCAAAAATTTGAAGACGAGATTTCACCGGAAATATATGATTTGAGGCCCCTAAATCCAAAAACAAACATTTTTAGAAAACGGCCAGTGCATATGTGTATGTGTGTGAGTGAGTGAGTGAGTGAGTGAGTGAGTGAGTGAGTGAGTGTGTGAGTGTGTGTGTGTTTGTATGTGTGTGAGAGAGAGAGAACAGCATAACTCAAAAACGAAAAGTCGGCGAAAACCAGAGTTGGTAGTTAAATTTAATATCCTTCAAGGATGCGACACCAAGATTTTGAAGAAAATTCCTCCACCCTAAATTACGTTTTAAATGGAAATTTTTTCAAAAATTTTGATTTTCTGGAAAATAGCTCTGACGATTTTGATTAAAATGCCATATGTTTAAGATATCTGCTAAACCGTAAGAGATAGACCAAATCTTACTATACAACAGATGAAGATGTCGTTCACAGACACAAGTTATGTCCAAATGTACTTTTTTATTAGTTTTATTTTCGTGAAGTGAACCATTTCGGAGATATTCCTTATTTGTCGGAATTTTGCAATACTTACAGACCGTTCTCAAATGTGAGGTCTTTATTCACTTTTTTATCTCTTGCTGATGCAAAGAGAATGGAACTTCAAAGTCATCATGTAGCGACCACTAATAAAACATTTGACTATCGCTCAAAGCTTACTGTATTCCCCTTGTACCTGTAAGAAAATTAACAATAAGATAATTTCTACAAATGTTTATCTCTATTAACATGAACAATAATAATGTTTGTAAGAATAGTTTCTGCAAGAGTAGAGAAAGTCATGTGAGTATAACACATTGCATTTTTCAGGATAGGTGTTTGTACCTTAAACTTCACTTTCTCAGTTTATTATTTCTGAATAATTCTTACAAAAGCTATTTTTCTGTCTAGTTCATGTTAGTCAAGATAAACGCATGCAGAAGTAGTTTCATTAGACATTTTACTATAGGTAGATACGTACTAAGAGGATACAGCAATCCTGAATGAATACTTAAAATAGAAACGAATTAATATGAGGAGGTACTTTTCAAACCGTGTTAAGTCCTTGTTTTTACGAAACTGAACACTCTCTATCCAATGGTAAATTCATTTCTCGTCTAACCGTATCAGTTTCCAAGCAAACGAGGCTTAAATTAGGGGATTCACTTCAAATCGTATTTTTTCCACCATTTGGTCCACTTCAAACCATATTATGTCCTTCCTCTTCCAAACAATCACACATCGTAAACAGCTGTCAAGAATGAGCGCCAAAACATCAGTGCAGACAAATTTACGCTCAGAAACTGTCAATCTGATAAAGACAAGAACAGTTAAGACTTTGATGGAATTGAATTCAGTAGTTTCACATTTTATTGATGAGTTCAGTAAACAAATATTGCATTAACTCAGAATAACTACACATTGGAACTTCTAAGAAAATTTTAACTTGTATATTTTGTTCTGTTTATGTAAGGAAATTTCATAAATTTTAAGTATGCTTAAAGCTCAGAGTTTATTTCCACATCGAACCATAGTATGTTGACGTTGTTTTTATAAGTATCTACTACCCTGTTTTGGAATTGATTTCAGTGAAAATACATCCTTGATCTTGGAATCCATAATTGGTTTGTACTTTTAAAGCTTCAATTTATCTCCAAGGGTTTAGGAGTTATTAATTTTTCTTCTCCCCTAAAAATTTTGCTCTAACGCACATAACACGATCTGAAAAGTACCTCCTCATATGTGCTGGGATCTCAAAACGCGTATTTCTGGGTGGAATAGTGGAGAAAGTAAAAGTGAACGCGTTACAAGGTCGTTAACTGGCACAGCCAATTGAATTGTGAAGGGTGATATATGCGGCTGGTCGACACGTGGCCATCTGGTGATCACAATGGGTGCACGTTCCGGAACCTTGCGACAAGTGCACTGATTCATCCCGCGCATATGTGGCCCTCTAACTCTACTGGGATCTACTAGGGCTTTACAACTAACTGCAAACTTGTGCGGTACAACTGCTGTGGGTTGTGATCCTGGTTGACGTATCACCAGTCCAGGGTGTGGGACCCTGCAAGTTACGTTCCTAAGTCGCCAAGTGTGACAGAAACACCACTCCAGGTAATATCAGCAACAACTGCAACTTTTGGATACCCTCGTACAATACTTTAATCAGTGTTTAAGAAAGAAGATAAAATAATATCGCACAGATGCACAGATCAAAATTAACATTACGTAATCCTGGCATTACCTTATTTCTGGCATCAGTGTCAGAAAATGAATCATGTAATTACCATAACAACAATATAGCAATGACGTCACCTGCCTGTAGAAAACCTGCATAATTACCAGCCCTGAAAAGTATGCCAGTAATTGGTTTCGTTAAACTACCGCATTTTTCGTTTCTCCATCCACAAAACCTTTCAGATTCTTTTTCGTAAGTATCATTTGATATTTCTGGACTTAATAATAAACTTTCAGCACTCTTGGCTTCGTTCAAAATGTCAAGCAGAATACAATCCACATTTTCAATAGTTTTGTCATTACCTTCCATTTTCCTCTACAAGTGTTGAAGCAAATGAAATATCATCTGCTTAGCAAACATATTACGTCTTACATCTGTGATCTCGGATACATTATAATTTTTCATTTAGTAAATGTATTAAATATTTTTACGTATTTTAATTCTAAAATTGCATATACCGTTGTATGTAACATATGTATAATCTTTTCATTGTAACACTCGTAAAAATTAGCGTGTTCGCTTTTGCTCACGTGTTTAATATATACTCATGTCACAATCAGTCACATTACACGCTAATTGCATACATAGCTATTGTGGAAAATATATGTTAGTGCAAAATTCTGCTAGCAGAACATTTCATAAGTTCGCTGTTAATAAGGGTTTTAAAACCGAAATATGTGCAGGTAGGTATATTAAATTGAAGTCAACAGTAATGTGCTAAATGAAGTATTGCTTTTCAAATTAACTTTTACATACCTAGGTATATAGATACATTCCATATCATATTTACACTGCAGTACTTTCACCACCTCTTAAAACAAATTTAACCATTTCTTCTTAAAAAGCACACGTACCTATACACGGTGGACGTTTGATAAGAATGAATAAACCATGCAGGCCACTACCTAGGAGAAAAGCGGCATATCGTTTCTTTCTGTGACATTTCACGGCTTGTTACGTGTTTATAGCCTCTATCGTTTGTTCCTGCGGCAGATTGCTGTTGCGTTTTTGCAAATGTTGCCTTAAAATTTGTCGCATTCTTCGACCTCTGGCAACAAAAGTGGCTGTAACTTAAACCCTGATTTTAATTACTTGGATACAATAGGAAATCCGTGATCTAGGGTTAGCATGGTAGTGTAGTTCCGGCGGATTACAACGCGTAAAATAACCTCAAACCTAATAAAAAAAACTCTGAACAAAATAAAGTGGTGTTTCACGTCCAATATAGAATAGGACGCTGAGAACCATTGCATAAATAAAAACACAATTTATTTTACTATGGTTTGTTGTTAAAGTGGTGCACACATGACATTATCCTGTTCGAGATAAACACGTGTAGAAGTGATGCTCAGAGTCATTACAGACAAGGGAGACGGGAGGCTAAAGCAGTAGTGAAATATTTAAAAAGGGGTCGCTGTGTTAGCATTACGTACCCAGGAAAAAGCGAAAGGCAAATCATATGTGTTACATTCATATGGTTTTCTGTACCCGTTATTCGTTTATTTATATACTGCTTCTACAAGCTATTCTCAAAAAACTTAGTTTTCTATTTATTTCATGTTAATCAAGGTAAACACACTTGCATTACATATTTCCTTGAAAGTGCATGCCCAATATAGGAAATCGAAGCGATACCCAGATGTTTAAAAGCGGATTGCTCTATGTTGACCTAGAAAGTTCATACTCTTCCTATTACATCGCGTTAAAGAACTAAATAGCAATATCACTTCAAAAAGACATGTAGATATTAGATTTCACATTGCTTCCTCTAGCAGTCATCCTTTACTTGTATACATTTTCTACAAGCTATTTATACGAAATATTACTTTTCTATCTACTTCATGTAAATTGAAATACAGCTTCATTACACATTTTCTTGCAAGTGCGACGAGTCTAGTGTGATGGTTAAAAGTGGGTCGCAGTAAGCTGGCCTTGAAATTACAAACTTTTCATGTCGCGAGAATTAAGGATTAACGACAAACAATAAAATACCCACTGTAAAATTCATGCTAATAATAATGTCTCAATAAACATCTCATAGAACAAAAAACAGATATACTTATTTAAAACGAGTCATGTGTTTGAATTATATTTGCATTTTTTGTAGAGTGACCTTTTGTATTCTTTAATGGCTTACCTAATATACAAAACTAGAACACTCTCTCCAATTAAAGAGGACTTTATGGATTATTCCCATATATTTGCGTTGGGGGATCTTTTAGATGCTGAAATTAGATGTGATGTTTTATATTTGTTCAGCTTTTTATTTTTCAGTTTACACACACACGCGCGCGCGCGCGCACACACACACACACACACACACACACACACACACACACACACACACACACACATACACACACAATCGTATACCTGCGTGTCTATCATGCTTTTCCCCAAAATACATTTTTTTTTTCTGTTCAGGAGATCCCAAAACTTGCATTTCTAGGGAAATTTGACTATATAGAATTTTTTTTTTATAGAATGCAATACTTTTTCTTACCTAATGCAGAAAACTGGAGAAATATGTAACATTTCCTCTGTTAACTGTGTTAAAAATAATGTATAGGTATAACTAGTGAACTAAAACACCCTGTAAAACACAACAGTTAAATGTGAAACAGTTTGTTTCTCCTGCATATTTTAACTGAGAAAGTGGAGAGAATGCATTCAGGTGTATTTGTAGAATGTGGTTATTTGTTCCCGTTGCTACCTGTTGTGCTACAAGGCACACTATCTAATTTGTGACATTGACATTGTCCCATCTTCTAGAAGGTGCAAATACGGATGTGAATACCTACTTACATACACCTACCCAACGTGCACGCATCTCATTTACTCACGACATTGGAGCAATTAAGATTATCACTTCTTTTGTTTATCTGTTGCAGCTACTATATTAGCGTGCCTAATTGTACGTCATGCTTACATTAGAGTTACGATCCTTGAGGCACGTTCCTGAACCTTCATGTTGCATATATAATTTTGAAAACATGTTCGGAGCAGAGCACAATGTTCTTGTTCATTCCGCAAGGGAATGAGGCAGTGTATAGAAAGTACATACATATAATTCGTTTCGACGATATCCCAAAGTATTATATTGTAACAAAATACAAGTGTAGTTACTTCTGATGCCATTTTATTTCTCTTCAAAAACTGAATCACAAAACCAAACAAACTCGACGCAACGATTAAATATCTGCAACTGTCTCTGACAATACTCTAATTCCCTCTCAACACTGACTGTACTCACACCGCTAACAGCTGTTTCATTCAACACTTATTGACTAGCTTCTCTCAACACTGCATTCGCTTGTATAGCCGAGAATGACGTAGCACGGATTTGTCTCGAAATTCACTGTCTGGAAACGCTCCGTTGTCGTTGGAGCACGCACTTATAAGCAGTGAGGTAACTTGACCTTGACAGCGGCTACCGGCCGGCGTCAAATTACCTATACTATCCGATCCGACAATATCGTAAAGTATTATACTCAAAGTCGTTATAGTTAGTTTTTGGTAAAGTTGACATTTCGCTACTGTCTACTGCTACTTGCAGTAAGTAGATGACGTTTTGTGACATGGTAGCCGAGGTTGTCAAGACACGCACTCGTGGACGGCTGGTAGTTTCTTTTCCAGGTTTTCCTGTCTTTATAAATGAAAAATGTTTGGGAGCTTAGATTTGGAACGTTTTCTCCGCAGTTATTGTTTCATTTTATTTATTATAAATTGAAGTATGAGTAAGTTATTTCAAGTTCTTGTTTCTGTGAGATGAAATATGGGAGACCGCCTATGCTCCGCATACAGTAACAGGGCGTTAAAACTACCGACAAAAAAGAAGTATTTCGCATATAGTTATCCATCTCACCATTCACATACCTACCTGGTTAAACCTAGCTAGGGGTGGCTAGTCGAACTCAGGACCTCCCAACTGCAAGTATCAGTAACCAGCATAGCATACGTCTCCAGGGTTTCCAGCATCACCATTCAAAGATCTGATTTCGCATGGGCTTCATGAATCATGCCAGCCGAGTCCAACCCAATCCAAACAATGGTTTAGCTACCGGCTAAACCATTCCGTTTGGTTATGTTTTAATGTTTCAGTGCACAAAATAAAGAGTTTAATTGTATATTTTCAATGTAACACAATGTATACACGCAGCACAGAGAGAAGGAATTGAGAGAGCGCTGTGGTTTGTGCTAGTTCAAATTCAAGTAAGATGAACGACTATGTTGATGATAAACATGTCTTCTGGCATATATTCTTAAACGACAAAAACGTGCAAAAGTGTTGAGACTGTCTCTGCGATCAGTTGTCAGCCTTCTGACTTTTAAACCCAGAGGCCCCGGGTTCAATTCTGATTTAAGGTTGGGAATTTTTCTTTAATTCCCTATTTCCCACACAGTCTGGAGGTGTAAATGTGGGAGCGAATGAATGAAACACACACACACACACACACACACACAGACACACACACACACACCAACACACACACACACACACACACACACACACACACACACGTTGAGTAATCTGTGCTGTGTGAGCTCCTTAACATCGTTGTGACTTGTGCCCAACTACTTGTGGAAATGGCGGTTTCTTATTAACCTTCAGCAGTAACGGTGATCTCTCATAGACACAATAAATTACACGCTATTCACCTACCGCAGGAGAATCCCGTCACTCCGCTGTGTAATTTAATGAACCACTGTCAAGCGATTAAAAACCTGGCATAAATATAAAGTCACTGCATCGGGTTACAAGCCACGTGAACTACCGTCGCTTTGGTAACAGCCTCGTATAGCACACGTGTGGTCACTCCTGCCTTACCTACTCAACAGGAACGTAAAGGAATGAAAAAAGAAACAAGTTTTACTATTGTTGTTCCAGCCGCCTTTGCTGAAAATAATTTTAAAAAATCTTATATGCCACATTTTTCTGTCAGTTTCAACTTCACATATTATACAATTCCTGTGAAATCTTATTCCTCTATTTATATTACGTTATTCACGAGATATTTAAATTGCTTTACTACTTTTTAGAGTAAGCAGAAAAAAGGTTGCATTTCACTTAAAAATTCAGAAAGAAGGTTTCACCTTAGACGCATACACCGAAAATGTTTTAATACTCCTTGAATAATAATAATAATAATAATAATAATAATAATAATAATAATAATAATAATAATAATAATAATAATAATAATAATAATAATAATAATAATAATAATAATAATAATAATTAATAATAATAATAGTAATGCTAATGCTAATGATTATGATAATGATAATGATGGTGATGGTGATGGTGATGGTGATGGTGATGGTGATGGTGATGGTGGTGGTGATGGTGATGGTGATGGTGATGATGATGATAATAATAATAATAGTAGTAGTAGTAGTAATAATAATAATAATAATAATAATAATAATAATAATAATAATAATAATAATAATAATAATAATAATAATAATAATAATAATAATAATAATAATAATAATAATAATAATAATAATAATAATAATAATAATAATAATAATAATAAACTTTTTAGAAAAAAGAACTCAAACTTCAAAAAAGAAAGCTAGATTAAATGTACCAAATTAGATATTGCATATCGGGTCTAAAGATTTAGCTACAAGAAAATCTCTCCAACATGCCATTTACACAGATTATTTTATATTATTTTTTATTTTCTTAAAAGTTGGTCTTAACGATATGCATTAAAATAAAGAATGTTTAAGAATAAAATTTCTTCCAAAAATGCTGTCTTTATTGTTGAGGGAAATATATATTTATGTTGAAACCTCCTTGTAGAATAAGAAAAATTGAAGCTTTGAGAATGAGTTGGAGACAACTTGAAACCCTGGGTCGGTTTGTGCAAAAAGAACGTGCAACATTACTAAGATAAGTGAAGTTTTTAGTTTCTAATTTGTTCTTACTTTAGACTCCTTGTAGAATTTTTGGATGGCAATCAAATACCACATATACCTACTATTTGTAGACAAAGTACACATTTAATGATAACAGCTTGCCAATTTGAGTCTAATGATAACAGTATTTTTTGTAAATTCAATACATGTCTCCTTATATATAGAACAATTGATATAAATCAGAATCTTTTAAAATTGTTTTAAAAAGAACTGTATCATGAAGACCAATGTAACTAAGTTCCTAGAAATTCTACAGCTCTATGTGGAATATTTGTGATATTTAAGAGAGAAATTAAATTATTTTCTGCTGAGCGCCTGTGAAGTTAACTTCTTTCGCAAGGGTTTCCTATAATTGGCAAACAAGAAAGTAGACCTCGTTAAAACGCACAGTTTATCTTAAGCCTTTTGTCCATTAACCATTTCCAAGATAATCTTTGTTATTGGTTTGATGTATCCAGTACCTACACAGTTTTTGAAATACTCATTGTCCATTCCTCTGTCTCTCTCTCTCTCTGTCTCTCTCACTCTTTCTTGTAATGTCATACAAAGAGTACGTATGTAATTTCAATCCCAGTGAACAGGGATGTACTTTTTCAAGATCTGACTCGCTATAGCCTTCTGTATTCTCTTTATAACTGAGTCGAAATGTGATATGAAACCATTTCTGCAAACGTTTAGGTAGATTAACATGAAATAAATAGAAAAATAAGCTCCTGAAAGAGTATTTTCAGACGAGTTTGTAGAGAAAATCATGTGAATGTAATACAGCATTAGGTATAGCCATAAAACAGGAAAGCGTTTGGTCCAAACAGAAGAGTGCAGCAGTAACTACGCATATGATGTTGGAACCGTCAGGTGCTTGCACGTTATCTCACCGGATGTCCCTGAATCATTTCTTGTGCAGGTCGTGCCGCAAATCGACGGCTTCCGGATACCTACCGGCCGGCGGGTATTCAACCTGTAGGTGACGGCCACCTTCAGGGCTTTCTGCACTGTTATTAAAACATCTCTTTCTCTCTCTCTCTCTCTGCAACGTTATCTATTCATTCAGCTGTTTTGAGAAAACAAAATAAGAATTTTCTCAAAAATGTTCTAACGTTTTAATTAATATACCATTTATTTAAAATATTTTCACTAAAAGTGAAATGTATATCTTGAATTTACTGGGAATATTCTCAGTAGTTATCTTTATTCTGAATGACTTCGGCATAACTGATAAAATGCTTTCTACACAAAAATGCAGATCTTGTTAAAACACACAAGTTCTATAAAATGCATTTCTATGGAGTGAACCAATCCCAAGATAGTCCTTGTTATTAGTCTGAATTTACCAATACTTATACTTTTCTCACATAGGAAGTGTTATTCATTTTCTTATCTCTTAGCCGTGCAAACAGAACTGAATTTCAGACATTACAGAGCGAGTAGCTTAAAGCCATATTCCCCAAGAAAACTAGCAATAGGATGCCTACAAATCTTTGTCTCCATTAACATGAAGCAGATCGAGGAATAAAAATAGTTCATACAAGACCAGAAAATTACATGTGAGTGTAACACAGGTGTTTCTTTTTACTTTCTCTACTGGTAAGTAGGGGAAGTATTGTATTCCACCCAAAAATTCGATGTTGAGATTTCAACGGAAATATATGTTTTGAGGCCCCCTGAATCCAGAAAAAGCATTTTTAGAAAAAGGTCCGTGTGTGTGTCTCTATGTCAGTGTCAGTCTGTCAGTCTGTGGACAGCATAACTCTGAGACAGAATATTGATCAATAGAAAATTGTTCATGTAAATATTTTTGTAAGAGTGTGTAAATTTCTAATTCTTTTAATTTGGGTGTATCAGGGACTTATTTCTTTTTAATATTCAAGATCCAATGTCTTCTCGTCACTTTGAGTTCAACCAATGAGAACTGTTGCGCGGATGAATACATAAGAATGGCGGTGTTGCGTCATAGAGACGCTTGGGACTCTTTTATCATTAGCGTCTGTGAGCTCAAGGTGAAAGGATGTATATTTTCTGATAGCGTGTGAACATGTAATTTACACCCAAACTTTTAACCAGTGTAGATTCTATCGACTTTTGAAAGTTGTTAACTAATTAATATAGCGATAGAAATGTAAATCAACGAATAAATATGTTGTGATAAAGGAACGTTGATTTGTGCATTCCATTCTGTATCCATCGACCCTGTAGATAAGAGTAGCGTCAGATATCAATCAAACTTTCCATCTTTCAGTAAAAACATTATTCCTGCTGCTATATTCCCGCTGCTAGGTAAAGACCCATTTATAAAAACCGTACCAACTCAAAAACGAAAAGTCAGTTGAAAACCAAAGTTGGTATTTAAGTTTAATGTCTTTCAAGGCTGCGACACGAAGATTTTGAAGAAAATAGCCCCACCCTAAACTACCCTTTACATGGAAAAAATTTTCGAAAATTTTGATTTTCTTGAAAATGGCTCTAACAATTTTGATTAAAATGTAATATGTTTGAGATATTTTAATGACAAATGAAATGTATATCTTGAACTTTCTGGCTATAGCCCCTGTAGTCGTATTTACTCTGGACGACTTTTGCATAACTGGTAAACCGTTAGAGATAGACCAAATCATACTGTACAAAAAAATGTAGATCTTGCTAAAACACACAATTTATGTCTCAATAAATGTTCTTGTAGGGTGAACCATTTCGGAGATATTCCTTGTTATGTGTGTGAGTTTCGGAAAACTTAGAAGTTTCGTGAAATGGGTCATCGTTGTTTATTTTTTTATATGTTACGTGTACAAAGAGAACGGAATCTCAAAGCTTTAAAAGATTTGACTATCGCACAAAGCCTACTGTATTCCAATATTCCCCTTGCACCTACAAGGAAATAAGCAATAAGATAATTTGTACAAATGTTTATTTAAACTAACACGAAGAAGGGAATAAGAGTATGTAAGAATGGTTAGTACAAAAGTAGAGAAAGTCATGTGAGTGCAACACATCAGATTTTTTTAAATGGAGTTTAAAAGCGTGTAATATCGGTGAAACATCGACTAGAATTTTTGGGTGTAATACTATAGATGCCTACTACAGGTAAGTAGAAGAAAAAATAAAAATTGATTGAGTTAAGAAGAAAAGAAACAGCTACATCTTGGAAGCAAATAGCAATTAGTCATTACGATTAATACGCTGGCTTTGAATTACATGACCATTCTGTGATGAAACGTTCAACAGCATAAATGAAAGCTATGGGGTCTTCAGGTGCATTGTTTTACAGTGCTCAAAATGAAAGATTTCACGAAAAGGTTAGAATGCTGGTGCCCCAGGCGGGCCCAGGTCCCAGCGGTGGTCCAGGAATTCCTAGCGCGTAACGTCTGGGTTAGGTTACCTCCGTCTGCCACTCACTCACAATTGGAATTTTCAACGCTGGCTGCAAGGGGAGGCATCAAGCTGTCTTGCCGTTTTGACACACGGTAATAGGTTTAACGTAAACTTGGCTGTCAGGCTCCAGGGTGAAGGAACCCTCCATAGTGGGTACCTACTGTTTCTTCAAATATTCTCCTTTAAATACCACACAGAGGATTTCATTACTTCACTAACTCCACAAGATTCCAATTCATGGGAGTATCTAAGAGTGGTTAAGGGGTCATGCCTCCCCCCAGCTTTGAAACTTCCTTCCTCACACGACAGCAGTGAAAATAGTTTGATAAGCAAAGGAAATTACAATCAGTCCTAAGATCAGAAGTATTTATTCAGAAAGGGGAAGTTGTAAGTTGGTTTGGGTAAAAAATGTCAAGTTGATGCTGGTTTTCTAATTTTAAATCATTTTAGCGTAATCTAGCCTTCTAACCCCTGAAAACATGCCAGAAGTGCCTTTAAAATGAACTTAATGGCTTAATGGCTGAAAAAATATATACTCATTTATTATAGATGTTTTTAAAAATATGGAAATCTTATCCATGAAATGACCACCTCCGTAACGTAGTTGGTAGCGTACTTGCCTCTGGAACAGAGGACCCGGGTTCGATCTCCGGTACAAGCATGGGGATTTTATCCCCTCTGGGAGGTCTGGCACGGGGTGTACTCAACCTCGTTAGGTCCCGGGGGGACCAATTGACCAAGTTACTTGATGGAGAAGTTGCTTTAAACATATGATTTTTCGGTTTTCTGTGTTCTCAAGTTGACAATTTGTCCAACTTCCAAAAAGAACTTTTTCCTCAATGTAGTTGAGAAGCACAACACTGCCTTGCTGTCAACTGATGTTCAGGTTGCGGATGAAGTTGTAGACAAGCTTGCCCATGTTCCAAAGAGACACTATTATGAAGGTCTTCGTACTTTGAAATTGTAAGTTGAAAATATGTAAGCCTTGTGAACATTTTTGTAAAATCCGTTGGAATCAGTATACTTCCTGTACCTACATGGCACACAGAAGCTGAATCTTTCTGGCTCCAATGTTTAAGTTTACAAAAGTGACTAATCTTAGTCCCCCAAAATGAATTCTATAGGCATATCACCCTGTTCTGGTTATTTAAGTACGACCATCCAAATAAGTGAATATGTAAATGGAATGTTATCAATATATATTACATTGAAGTTGGCCTCCAGAGGTCCGGGGTTAGATTTTCGGCTGGACGGAGGGAATTTGTCTTTAGCCAGGGTTATCCATAGCTATCGTCCCTTGAGTCTGGAACTATATGAAATAGTGAACGTATGCGTTGTGTGTGTGTGCCTGAATTGGCCTGTTTGGGTTTAGAGAAGATCATCTCTCCAGCGACGGTTAGGTCTTCCAACTCTACAGTTCTCTTCAGGTTTATCTATATCCTGCAACTATTTTAGTTATTCTGTTGTTTGCATCCGTGTTATGTGTTCTGCCTTTTTTTTTTTTTTTTTTTTTTTTTTTTTTTTTTTTTGTATCTAGATATTTTACTATTTACGTTATATATATTTTAGTTGTTCTTTGATTGTATCATTCCTCGTTTGATCCAAGCGGGTGTAACCAGCAATACTTCTTAAAGATTTCATTTAGCTGTTTCCACCATTCTTTTATCCTTTTTGTTCAGTGTCCAATTTTGGGAACCGTATGTACGGCCATCATATAATAGAACTTCAATATAGTTTCATTTCCAACTTTATTTTTCAGAGTTCGTTTAAGCGTCCCACATATACGGAAGCCGAAGCCTGGTGTGAGAGAGAGTAAGGGAGTGGATGATATGAAACGATGGCGAAGGATGAAAGGAAAAGTGATGATAGAGCAATTGATAGAATGATGACGGGGAAACCGGAGAAAACCCACCCCTGTGCACCGCACATCCCATATACGAATGCCTCAGTCAAGCCAGTGCGCTGGGACAGAGCGGACGTACCAGGAGAACCGGTTGTTTTGTCTACTGCGTGTGTGGCCTGATAGTGAGTGAGCGCAAGAAAGACATATACCACACTGTGAGTGATATTATCGATCACCAAGTGTAGGAATTTAAAGTGAGTATTTCAGCTAAATTTAACAGTGAAAAGAAATGGAAATGTACGCGAGGAAAAATACCCTCAGGATCAAGTTTGCTTTAAGTGCAACGCGACCGTCGGCATATGAAGTGCATGATTTCATAGCAGATACATTACGGTTAAATGCGGAACAAGTGGATACAATACAGTTAATTGCAAGTGAACGGGCAATTTATGTTAAATTAATATCAGCACTCTTGCTGGAGAAAACCCTCAACACCTTCTCGGCGGAAACACCTTTCACATATATGAATGGTGAGATGACTAAAGTGCTTATCGAACACGTGACCGGTAATGCTGTCAATGTCCGAGTGTTTGATGTACCCCCAGAGCTCCCGGCAGAGGTCTTAAAAGCAGCGTTGCAGCGTTACGGAACGGTATATGACGTCCGGAAGGAACAATGGAGCCGACAATATCGCGTCCCGGTGTTTAATGGGGTACGAGCGGTAAAGATGCAACTGAAGACGAACATCCCTAGTTTTATCATCATTGGCAGCTACAGATTATCGGTGTCCTACGCCGGCCAACCCAGATCCTGCTACGTCTGCAGTAGCACGGCACATCTAAAGGAATTTTGCCCCCACCGTCCGACCGCAACACGCCCAGTGGCGACTGGACGGAGAAACGAAACAGAACCGACGAAGGTGGTAGTGGACACGCAGAGTGAGGGAGCGCATCCTACGGATGAAAACAGGCAAACGTCCCTGGTGAATGACAGTCAACAGGATGCAGCAAGGTCTGCACCGCAAAGGGAGTATGCCTCCATAGTTCGAGATACCACAGGGAAACGAGTACATCTGGCCAATCCGGAGGAGATAATACCACCCGAGGTGGGTCCACTTGTAACGGAGACAGCTGCAGCAGAAGAGAAACGCCCGACCGAGAAGAAACGGGCCAAGCGGGCGAAGACAAGCAAAGCCCAGAAGGAAGAACCATCCTGGAATAACCAAATGGAGCTGGAGGAAGTTGTGGAAGAAGCCCATGAGGAGGTACGTCTATTGCAAGTCCCGTCCACAGACACAGCAGATACGGCGGGAGTACTGACGCAAGAGCCTGCCTCAGCATTGATTGGCAGCAGTATCCTGGAGGAGAGAGGTGACAGGAACACCTGTGAGGTTCCACCTGCAAGGAGGGACGCGGGAAACAACCCCCAGAGTGATTACGAAGCAGTACAGTTACAACAAAGTGTGAGGTGCCCAGCTGTGGAGATAGGAGCTGACTCCCATTACCGGGAGGACACCCCCGGCACCACCGTAGCGGCACGACCATCTGCGAGTGTTTCTCGACCGCAAGTACTCGAACGGCCACACAGATCCCAAGAGGACCAACCACGGTCAGCTGAAGCAGTCGCAATTTATCGGCGTGCAGAGATGGCTGGTGGATCTCATCCCTCACAACCTGATGCGAGGGCCACAGAAGCGGAGTCGCCGATCATACTTCAGGTGACACGGAAGCCCCAGGTGTCCTTATGTGACCCAAGGCTTAAGGGAAACCCTCCGGCACAGATAACCCCAGCTAGACATCCAGAGACCGAACAGTAGCACACTAGCAGCAATGCACGAGGCCAAGGACGTAGACGCCCGAGTTACACTATCTTTGCGACAGTCGCTTTCATAATGATCTATCTACGAACGGTGGCAACAGTGAATGTGAATGGGTGCAGAAATCTAGTAACCCAAAAACTGCTCAATAGTTTCCTCCAGGTGAACAACATTGACATATGCTTTCTCCAAGAAGTAAATACTTACAACTTGGATGCTCTTTACAATTACGACTATAAAGTTAACCTAGGTTTGAACGGCAGAGGAACGGCAATAGTGTACAGGAAGGGACTTCCCCTGCAGAATGTTCAGATGGATCCCGACGGACGGGTCCTCTCCGCTACTTTGGAAGAGACCGTCCTGGTTAACATATATGCTCCAGCTGGGTCACAGAATAGACAAGCGAGAGAGCGTTTCTTCCAAACCGATGTAACCCCGCATTTGCGACAAGGCAAGGAACTTCTGCTAGCAGGCGACTTCAATTGCACGTTGCAGGCGAAGGACCAAAAAGGTGCTACGAATTTTAGCATCATGCTACAACACCTAGTGTCACAGCTGCAACTGCTTGACGCATGGGAGATCAAGCATGGGAACGAAGTGGAATTCACATTCATCCGCAACACTTCTGCCTCACGCATCGACCGACAGTATCTCTCTCCCGGAATGGCTCCAAATGTCCATCGAATTTGGGTCCTTCCGGTGGTTTTTAGTGACCATCATGCAGTGCTATGTCAATTGCAAATAAATGAAATAAGGCTTGAGACGGCCGGCCGTGGCTACTGGAAACTCAATAATTCTATGCTGGAGGACACAGACATTAGGGAACAATTTCAAATCAAATGGCTTCAGTTACAGTCGGCCTTTAGAAGTTCAACTCGGAAGAGTTTTTGGTGGGTGAACACGGCAAAACCAGCGATTCGCTCCCTATTTAAATCCATGGGTATTGTGAGGGCACAGGCCAAGAAGCAGCTACTACATTTTTACAATGAGGCGCTGTGGGGGCTGCATCTGAAGCAAAGGGAGGGCTATGAGGTGCAGACGGAGATAAAAAAAGTAAAAGAAATCATCAAATTAAAACACTTACACCAGTTGGAAGGACATAAAGTTCGAGCCAAAGTGAAATCCATGCATGAAGCGGAACAGAACTCATTTTATTATTTCGCAAAGGAGCGGCAGAAGGGACATGGAAGATATCCTCAAACAATACGGGACGCGCACACTGGAACTGCCCATGTTGGAACGCGCGCCCAGCTCCAGCTTATAGCGGATCACTTTCAGGCTTTATTTCAAGAAGCGCCAGAAGCAGACACCCCTTATAGGCGTGTGGAACATGAACTGTTTGACACCGGCATCACCCAGGAATCCGCAAAAATACTTACCAGCCCTATCACGGAGCGGGAGGTGTTGGTCGCCATTGAACAAGCCAGTCGACACACATCACCAGGTCCTGATGGGCTCACCTATGAATTCTATAGAAAGTTCTGGCCAATAATCAAGAACGAAGTGATAGAAGTATATACGGAACTGTGGGAGACAGCAGTGTTTCCCGAAACCTTCGCGGATGGTGTTATCACCCTGGTGCCGAAGAAACAGAAAACCGCCACCATGAAGGACTATCGTCCAATAACGCTGCTAAACGCCGATTATAAGTTATTTGCGAAAGTTCTGGCTAACCGATTAAAAGGAGCATATGCAGAAATCATGCATTGTAACCAAGCGGCAATATCGAAAAAGAACATTATTGACACATTGGCGGAACTGCGTGACACGCTGATCCATCTACGCAGAGAAAATAAAGCGGTGGCTTTGATCAATCTCGACTTTCAACAGGCTTTTGATAGAGTGCGCCATTCGTATCTGTGGAACTGCTTAACGGCTGCGAAATTTCCAGTGCCGGTAATCAACCTTATTCAGGGACTCTACGGCACGGCACAGTCTCGAGTCTTATGGAACGGATGGTTTTCCAGGCCGGTACGAATACAACGATCAGTACGTCAAGGCTGCCCGCTATCAATGGGATTGTTTTCATTGGCATTGAATCCTTTACTCCAGAGGTTGCAACAAACCATGCGAGGAGTCAGTGTATACAATGAACGGTTCACACTTACAGCCTATGCTGATGATGTGACTGTGGTGGCTGCAGATAATGAAGACATGACGACCATGCAACAGGGATTGGAGCAGTACACAACGATGTCCGGTGCAGTGTTAAATGCTGAGAAATCGGAGATCCTAATATTAGGAAATTGGCCGGAACCGCCACAGACTTTGGGGATGCAATGTGTGACTACTACAAGGATACTTGGAATATGCTTTATGGCAAATATAGAAGATACGATTGCAGTTAACTGGAGGGAAAAAATTAATAGTTTACGCCATTCCTTATCCATGGAAAGGATCCGGAACCTGAATTTGCTACAACGCATCTGGTACCTGCATACTTATGGTCTAAGCAAAATCTGGTATGTGGCACAGATTCTGCCGATTGCAAAACGTGACGCACAGAAATTGGAACAACTCCTTGGTTACTTTTTGTGGACTGGAAAAGCATATAAGGTGAGCCGGCCTCAACTACGTTTGCCTCAGTCCAAAGGTGGTTGCGGCTTAGTGGACATTGCCAAGAAATGCATGGCCTTATTGGGGAAAACCGCCACACAATCATTGCGCGGATCTGGATCATCCATTGACCAAAATTTCTGGAAGGAACAGCTGCATAACCCTCAGGTGGCACTCAACGGATTTAAACCCACTGTCCTTCACCTAAAACGAATTCTGGACAACAACGATGACATTACGGCCTTCGAATGCACCCGGAACCACTACCGTATGCTCACGACAGTGCATCTGGTGCCCAGAGTGGCAGAGAAATATACCAGGGAGTGGAAAGTGATCTGGCAGAATTTATTTTGTAAACATGTGCCCAGTGATTGGCAGGAAACCGCCTATGAAGTATTAAATGAGACTATACCGACAGCGGATAAACTCTGGCGACATGGAAGGGCACAGTCAAACCAATGTCCATCTTGTGCCGCCGTCGACACACTGGACCACCGGATTGCTTCCTGTAAGCAGGTTGAAGTCATCTGGGTAGAGCTCAGGACCTACGTCGCCAAATGGTGCCCACCGCAAGCTCCACCATGCCTTGAGAAGCTCCAGCGTTTGGAATTTCATTTTCAGAATACTGCACTCCAACGCTGTGTAGTTTGGCTGGTAATGGGAACAATGTACTGGATCCTCAAACAGAATAATGGCCCAGTGGCGCAGAGGAAGGATTGGGTCAGTTTTCTGAGACAGGCACGCTGGCAACTGATAACTTCTGGTCTTAGCAAATCAATGCAGCCGTACATAACACGCCTTGCACTTTAAATACGACAATGCAACTATAATCAAAATAATATATACATATCAAAAAAAAAAAAAAAAAATTAAAAAAAAATAAAATAAAATAAAAAATAAAAAAAAGCTAAAAAAAAAAAAAAAAAAAAAATGCCTGGGATCGAACTTGGGTCACTTTGGTGAGTGTCAAGCGATCTAACCACTCGGCCACGGCGCGGCCCCTTTTTATTTCCAGAAAAGATTACTCGATCATCAGTAAATAAGATTGTATTGAAAGTAGTAGAATTAAGTTTAAAATTACTTCTCAGCTGGGATTGTCATTACTCAACTGCTGTGTCTATGTATACTTAAAAAGTGTTGGCAACATTGGGCAGTCCTGTCTTACACCTAAATTTATTATGTTTTCATGTTGTTATTGCTGTACTGATGATCGTACCTTCATATATCTGTTGTGTCGCAGCAAAGATGTTCTGGGTATCCTTTGTCACACATTATTTCCCACAACTTTTTACAAAGTACTTTGTCAAATGCTTTTATATAGTCAATAAGCAGTAGATGCGTTTCCAAATTATATCCTCTTCGTTTCTCTATTATCTGCTGTACTATAAATATGCAATCCGTACAGGATCTCCCTCTTCTGAATCCATGTTGTTCGTCGCTTACTAGGATTTTGCCTATATTATTTAGACGTTTACTTAAAATTTCAGCAAACATTCTGTAGCCCACATTTAAGAGAAATTATGATGGAGAAATAGAGGCTATATACATTGCTCTCCGACAATTATTAAATCTTCCCTTAAATAAATTTAACAAGGCAGTAATTCTTTCAGATTCGAAAGCTGCAATTCAGGGAATATGTCCAAATACTACAAAGAAGTCAACAAAAATTAGAGAATGCTACAAAATGTTAACACAACTCCAAAAAGTTAATAAGACTGTTCATCTCCAATGGATTCCAGCACACTGTGGAGTCATGGGGAATGAAGCTGCAGACTCACTTGCAAAGAAAGGCACAACAATAAAACAAAAGTCTAAATTCAATTTCTCATATTCCTCAATAAAACGCTTGATCATTAAAAAATTTTCTCATTCATACCTACAAGAAATAGAAACAAATGCCAAAGATAAAAAATGGATTACACTACTTTCCAACCCAGATATAATCCCCCAGAGACCAAGGAAAACAGCGGTTGCAACCTTCCGACTATTGACAAATCACGACTGCTTAGCAAGTCATCTCTACAGAATAGGTATCTCAGCCTCACCAATATGTGTCCTGTGTAACGATCCAGCAGAAATGAACAACAACAACATTTAAGAGACTTACCTCTATAACTTATACACCTCCTGCTTTCTTTCTTTTTTTTTTTCTTTTCATTTTTTTTTTTTTTTTTTTGATATGTTTAAAATATTTAAATATTTGGATTAAAAATATCCTACTTACATAGTTATAATTTCTTATAACAATAAAGGTAACAATGTTTATATTTTGTAGCGCAATGTAACAGAATTTTGTTCGGCCTGTAGCGAAATTACAAGCTTTTTTTTATTGGCTCACTGCCTTTAATATAAAATCACTTGGTTCAGCGATGCATCCCATCAAATTCCTCCAAACCTGCAAAATATGCCTCCATTTATTATTTAAATTTTTCGTCAGTCGAACATTACCATCAAGAGAGTTTATCAGTTTAGAGAGCAGTTGAAATCTGTGAAAGGAATGAGGTGGATGTTGATTTTCACCAAGGCAACAACACGTGTTAAGGCTAGTTCTGGAAGAGTTTACTTTCTTATTTGCCAAACCCGGCCATTTGTCTTCCATTTCGATCATTTTATTTAAGTCTCTTTGACAGTTTGGACACTCATTCAGTTCATTACATTTTAAGTTTTAATTCAAGAGAATTAAACAAACGAGAAGTGCATTAACGTTTCGAATGTTGACATAGGTATCTGAGGAAGAATAGAACTTGCTTGAACTGTGATGGGGTATTCACTACTATGGATAGATCTCCAGTGATGCTGTAGAGTTGACGTTCCTCGTCTGCAATCTGTGAAAATATGGCGTGTGTAGCAGAATTCACAATGTGGTGAAGACTTATGAGTGGGTTTGTCCAGTGTGTCCACCTCGTGGCCTTGTTATAATTACGTACTCGTTCTTTCCTCTTCAGGTAGCGAATGTGGCAAAGATTACTGTCATTTTTCCTTACCATGTGTAGCTTGTCTGGTAGTTTTTGGTTCAATGTCTGCTTCTATTTTGTTCTAAACAGCCTGGAAAAGTATTTTATGACGTCACGATAAGGTGCTGCACGTTCTGTAATCTACGTTAAATGAATTGCTTCTTTGGCTGCTCTGTCTGCTGCTTGATGCCTTTGGTGCCACAATGAGAGAGGGATCCACCTAAAATGTCTTTATTTTTTGTAAGAGCTAGATGATGAAGAGTTTGCATTTCGTCGTAGATCAGTCGAATGGTCTTTGAAGAGTGCGTAGTGAATCAAAACTTATGAGCAAGTTATGTAGCTGGTTTTGGTTATGCTTGCATAATAGCATAAAGCTCGCATTAAAATATAGAATATGAGTCAGGCCTTCAATAGCCCAAATTTGGCATAATATGCTTCAGATATATATTTTCTAGGGGACTAAAAATTAATTGAAGATGAATTTATTGAATACTGAGGCATATACATCTTAGGCTGTGCATGAACTTCGAACTTAGACACCCTCTGTCATTAGGCAATCCTCTGAAATTCTCTACATACCTATGACTTTTTGTCGCGTGCTGTTGTTTATTCTTTAACTACTGTTAATAATCATCTTCAAATTTGTCTTTTTATTCACTTATTTTCACTAACTTCCCATATCCTTTCCATTTCCCTAAATTATATTTATTATATTAAATTACCCATTTCATTCTAAAATGTATTCCCCCCTCCTCATTTTTTCTTAAGTTTCAAGATCATTCGCTGTTAATTCCCTACATCTCACTCATTCACTTTCTTCTTATCTCTGTATCATTTTCACTTCCTTTCTTCACTTATCTTTCGCTTTTTATTATATATATGACTTTGTTCTTAACCTTGTATTTCCTTCCATCCTTTTTATCATTCCTGAATACAGTTAACTATCAATTGTTCTGAATTTTCCCACGGTGGAGGGCAGCATTTTCCTTTCTTTCTTTCCTTTTTCTTTTCTATACTTGTATTAACACATGCTTATTATCTGATTCCCACTTTTATGAAATACTATCTTTCCAAATACGCGCTTCTCTTTTCTGTTCTCCCTTCTTCTATCCCATCCCACCCAAATACGTAATATGCCTGTTTCTTTATACTCGCATTGCACTTGGTATTACGCCATATATTATTGTCTACTTGATAAATTAATTAGCATCACATACTTGGCAGTGTAAAAAAACAACATAGGTACATCATGATCTTCCCAGCTGATTCCACACACCTTGCTTACGTTGGTGGTAGAAGCTTGTTGCTCTCATTGCTTGGATTGTTAGATATCGACGCATAAAGTCGGTGGGATGTCTCTGAAAACGAGCCAAACTTGCTCACATATGTATATTTTGATTCCCTTTTGATGCAGTGTCAGCAGTCTTTTTGTGTCCAAGTCATCTATCAAAATGTGAATTTTACATTCCCTTGAAATGCTCAGAGCCTCATCAATTTTAGACACTTTTAAACGGCGATCTGCGGAACCATGTTATGTTCTTCATTAATGACAGTCTTATAGATTTCGTTCTTCCGCTGCGTCCGTCAGCTTTCAAGCCTTCATGGCCGGTTTTACATTCCACTGGTGTTGCAGAGACCCTCAAAGAGTTTGTCATATTGGTATGAATTTGTATTGCATTTATTGCCATTCCTTGGGAAATAATTACTAAAGCCACTTTACCCTGAACATGGGGATGTTCCGTTCAGTACAGATGACTTGCCTATTTGTCACGACTTAACTGAGACTCCTAATACGATATGGTTCTAAAAATGTTGACGATAATAATAATCGCCCGATATTGTATGTTTACACTTAAGCAGTGTAACAAACAGTGATACTAAGATCCTTGAACAATCTCTGTCTTTCTATGACATGTGGCTGATTTTGGAAACAAAGTGTTACCGAAATGCTTATGCAACTTTACAAATGAGACTTGTAATACCTATCTACACACTCATATACTCCTATAAATATTTGTAAATTGAGCTTCATTTACTAGAAATTATATTTTTTCTCTGCCAAAAATGATTAATTTATTGCACATATTATGCACATCTTCCCACTTGAGAAAAGTATAAGTTTTGGAAAATGTAAACAAATAATATGGAAAATCTCTAAAACGGCTTAGTCTACAAAAAAGTGTGTTTGTCATAAATTTTGTGTTTTAACAACTACATTTTTGTATAATAACACTTTGTCTATCTCTTACAATTTACCAGATATGCAAAAGTCATCCAGGAAGAACAGCACTTCTGAGTATAAGTAAAGTGGACCCCAGCGCTGCAACCCATGAAGGGCCAAGGCTTACTGCCCAGCCGCTGCGTCCCCCACATTTGACCACTATAGGCGCCATTGATGGGGTGCAGTACAGAAGGGTGGTACGAGGTTAGCGCCCCGAGCCCTCCCGGTCAGTTATGTGGCCTTCTTGAGCTGGGGATGCTACTTCTCCATCAAGTAGTTCTTCAGTTGGCCCTGCCCGCCCCCCCCCCCGGGACCTAACGAGGCTTAGTGCACCCCATGCCAGACTTCCCAGCGGGGGAAAAATCTACATGTTGGTATCGGGGATCGCACCACCAACTGCGCTACGGAGGCGGTCACTTCTGAGTATAGTCCCATAAAATTCAAGGTATACGTTTCATTTGTTAAAATTGCCTTTAACACGTGGTATTTCAATTAAGATCGTTTAAACCATTTTTCGAGAAAGTCAAAATCTTAGAAAAATGATTCACCCCGCCCGGGAGGGGGCATTTTATCGAAAATCTTCGTGTCGTATCTTTGGAAGATGTTGAACTTAAATACCAAGTTTGTGAACTTAAATACTAAGTTAGATATTTAGCCTCATTGTTTATGCTATTCAGAGGCGCGCACACACACAGAGATTTTTGAAAAAAATTGGAGTCTCAAAGCATGTATTTACTTCCTGTTAAATCTCGATATCGAATTTTTTAGAGGAATTCAAACTTTACTTAAAGTTCATATATCTCAAACACTTGTTGCGTTCCGATTCAGTGGTCGCAACGAATGGTGTAACCGTGTACGTAGACCTAACAGATACATACACTTTGACTGATAAAAGCTTGGCACGACAGGCGAGGTTATCATGAAGGCTTGAGAAAACTTTACGGCGTGACGATGGCCTCTTCAGGCAAATATGTGTAATTATGTTTATGGCTTTTATCTACACCGAGCTGAACTTGTCATGGCTAATAAAATATTACTTCACCAAGTTTGTTAGTCCACTTCTTCTAGGAACTGGCTTTCTGCCAACTTTTGTTCACACAACAATTTTTTTCCTTGATTTGAGAGCCACTTGTATTCCGCCTCTTCACTTGATTCAAGAATGGGGAATCGAAAAAGGCAATGCGTGGACGTATCGCAGTAGCTGGTTTGATGACCTGGTCTGCCATAATAGTAATAGTAGTAGTAATAATAATGAAAACAGGGTCGTCCTTTATCTCAAGTTCCTTTCAGTACATAGATAAACAGACGAGGAGAATGCTTTACCAAAGCATTTTATTTAGGTAATCTACAGTTGTAGATAGATTTATAAAATAAAGAAAGAAAAAAATCCAAAAACAATGCCTTTTCCAGATAGGAATCATGCAAAATAGGTGTAAAAAATTAAATAATAGGACTAGTTCCCCAATTTGATCACATAGGTTTCATGTTCCTTATTGTCAAACAGAAGAAATAAATACTAAACAAATTTATATGTAGGCCATTCGTAGAGTAACTTAAACACAGATGAAATTCTATACAGTAAAACTGGACTCTGAACAGATCAGACAAAAGGAAAATTGAATCTGCAGAAATGACGTTCCTCAGATAGCTGACTGGTAACGCTCTGATGGACCATCGCGGAAATGAAGGTACAAGAAACGAGCTCCAAACATGTAAGTTACAGAAGAAATTGATGGATTCAAGAGGGAGTGGCTGGAACATATGCAAACAATATACACCGATTCCCAATAGTTACGTTTAAACTACCAACCTCAAGGACAAAGAAATACTGGCAAATCTCTCCAGAGATGGAAAGAGGGTCCATGTGGAGACGAAACTCCCCCTTCAAGAACAGGGAAAGTCGGCAGCCGAGTATACTCTCTGAGCTTTCCATTGGGGCAATACTTGGAAGCTGAAAGGCCTCTCCCTCTGCTGTTATAGAGGGTGGAAGTGGATACGCGCATCAACCCACCCGGAAAGATTACCGAACACCTCGGTCGGACCGCCAGCAATTTAGTATACCATCTACTAGGTCTCAGATTAGCACTGGAGGACATTGAAATGTCTCACAACCCGCTTGGGCATCACCGTCCAGGCATACCCAATCTTCAATGCCCAACCGAGCCCAACTCAATCCGAACAACTTTACCTCTGGAGAGGAGTCTTCGTCTATTGTTTTGAATCTCTGGTCCTCAGTGACTGTCGCTAACGTTTCGAGTTTCTGTTCAATGCTTCTTACAACACACTTTCCTTTGGCTGATATCTTAAACGCAAATAAACCACAGTGACCTACACCAACAGCAAAATAACGATGTGTTCCGCATTCAATGCATGTGTAGGAACCTAACCCTGCTAATAACGGTGCAATATTTGTTTTTCAGAAATGCATTAAGGAAAAGGATACCTGCACGAACTGGAGCATTTCTTCTCCGCCGTTTCGGTGAAGTGCAGTGCATAACTTGTAAGAATAGGTAGAGTGAGGTGTGTATTTGCATGCCGAATCTTGGTGGCGTGCGGTCAGAGAGCAACATATGGCAGATGGGGTTAATGAAGATGTAACAGGAAGCATGTCGTCGCAATCGTGGAGAATTGGAAATTAGCCGCAGTATGGCATATGTTGGGCACGGTAAATCTTCGTGCGGTAACACAGGCCATGCGCGTCTTGCTTTTACTGTCATGGCTATCATCCTGCAGCACGATATATGAGTACCTGTAACCACTCGCCCTACTCTCTTAGGCTCCATGCCTTACATTTAGGTACATGTGTTTCTTTTACACAAACTATTATAACAAAAAAGCTTATTAATCTACTTTTTTTTATTTAAATAAACTTCCATTATATATTGTACACAATTCGGTGTACGCTAAATCCATAGACAAATTTGTGTTGCAGTCACATGACTTTCTCTACTCTTGTACTAACCATTCTTACAAACTTTTATTCCTTTATATTCTTCGTGTTAGTCTTACAAACTTTTATTCCTATATATTCTTCGTGTTAGTTGAAATAAAAATTTGTACAAATTATCTTATTGCTTATTTCCTTGTAGGTACAAGGGGAATATTAGAATGGAGTACGCTTTGTGCGACAGTCAAATCTTTTAAAGCTTTCAGATTCTGTTCTCTTTGAAAAAAAAATTGTTGTTTAACGACGCTGTCAATTGCCAGGATCACATCAGCGTCGCCGGTGTGCCGGAATTTCGTCCCGCAGGAGTTCTTTTACATGCCAGTAAATTTACTGACATGCAGCTGTCGTTTTTAAGCACACTTAAAAACCATCGGCCTGGGCCGGGTTTGAACCCGCGACCAGCGTCTAACCAACTGAGCCACCCAGACCGACTGTTCTCTTTGCATGCTTAACATATAAAAAACTGAACTACGATATTCCATTTCACGAAACTTTTAAGTTTTCCAAAACTGGCACAATTAACAAGGAAATATCTCCGAAATGGTTCACTCCACAAAATAATTTATTTCGACATGTTTTAAGGAGATCTACATTTTTGTACAGTAAGATTTGGTCTATCTCTTCCGGTTCACCAGTTATGCAAAAGGCACCCAGAGTAAACAGGACTACATAAACTATAGGCAGAAAATTCAAAATATACATTTCATTTGGCGTAAAAATATCTTAAGCGTGCGATATTTTAATCAAAATCGTTAGTCATTTTCTAGAAAATCATAATTTTCGAAAAATTTTCCGTATAAAGGGTAGTTTAGGGTAGAGGAATTTTCTTCAAAATTTTTGTGTCGCATCCTTATAAGATATTTAACTTAAATACTAACTATGGTTTTTAAGTGGTTCTTCGTTTTTCAGTGTCCACAGTCACACAGAGACACTGACAAACACATACACAGACCTTTTTCTTAAAGTGCTATTTTTTGGATTCAGGGGGCCTCAAAACATATATTTTCGCTGAAATCTTGACATGGAGTTTTGGAATACAATACTTCCTCTACTTACTATACGTAGTAGAGAAAGTAAACATAACTCGCAAATACTTAAGCCCATGAAAGGTTTGACGTAAATTGTGTGCTTTAACTAGACTTATAGATTTTGAATATCTCTTACCGTTTACTAATTACCTATAAAAAAAAAAAAAACTCGGAATGAAGAAAACTTTACAGTCTATTCGCAGAAAATTCAATATATATGTTTTCTTTGTCATACTAATGTGCCATATGAGCATGTCAAAAATTGTCTGTCGTTTTTTATGAACATCTTCCCCGCCTTGCGAAATGCATGCGTATTATAGTCTTCCAGTAATCTGCATGCCATTGTCAGTATTCTTGCCTCTTGCAATCTGAATTTTAACGAAACATCTTCGTTCGTACTTACTAAAGAATTTAAAGCATTACGGACAAATTAAATCAGTTATAAATATTTCATAACATTACTGCCTCAAGTCAGAAATAATACATTGTTGCGACTAATTATTGAATAACCTATGCATGTATATATGCATATACTTATAAGACGGTGAGAGGACAAAAGTTTGAAATGAAGCTCCCTAAGGGAAAGCTCCAGAAGAAAAACCAAAAGGAAACAAAAGAAAACCTTATGCAGACAACTCACTGTAACCGAGATTCGAATTTTGGACACCTTAAACTTATGGCACGCACTATTATGTTACCACGTAGGAACTGTCGCCCTCCGGAGCAATTAAAGGGTATACATAAAATAAAATAATAAAAAAAAAAACTCCTGCCATGGAGGTGGGCCATAAACAGTTTCTATAAACTATCAAAATTGTGGCCAATCGTGACAAAATTGTTTTCTTTAAGGTCATGCATTAATTTTCTATCATAATTCTGTTGAACAAATCATCAATAAATATTTCAGCTAAATTGATTAAATTTGGCTGAAATTATAATTTTTGCGCAAAGTACCCTTAACAGTGTAATTAACGTAGTTAATGAAAACATTGTGGTGTTGAAAGTTAGGTAATATGGCCTAAGAAGGACGTGATATTTAAGAGTAGGTAGGTACATTACCTTCCAGTCTTGGTGATGATCATCTCGGTGCCGAGGTCGTGGAACTTGTCCCAGAGTTCCTTTGTCTCTAGGTGACACTCTGCCTGCAGGAGTTCCTCACAGTTACACCGTATCTTCACCTTGGCGGCCGCTCCGGCCTTCTCGTCGGCCGGGTCCGGAGAGTCACCATCGCGATCCTCGTGTTCGGAACCCGACTCCTGTAGTACCGTGGCCACGCCACTCTCGCTGTCCGAACACTCCTCCACGTCCACCTCAATGTCCTCCTCGTCATCGGCGTTACTCGTGCTAGGCGGTCGGTCCTCGACATCCTCTCCGCGTCGAGGTAGCGTCCTCCGGTGATTTAATCTGCTCTCTTCAACTCGCCGCTCTCCTGCACAAACAGGCGAAGTAGCAAACACACAAAATTAGTCATCAATATATTGCGATGTTAGGGTCGTTAGTGATTTGTTATAGAAACAAGGAAAAGTTTGAAAATGTGAGATGAAGACGAGTATATTACCTCTATTTCCGATATTCTTTAACACACACACACACACACACACACACACACACACACACACACACACACACACACACACGGCCAGTGAGAACATAATTAATACAAGGTCATATGAAAGAATTCCATACATTTATAGAATCCATGAAGTTGTAAAACCTGTACTAGGGAAAAGAGTGAGTGAGTGAGTGAGTGAGTGAGTGAGTGAGTGAGTGAGTGAGTGAGTGAGTGAGTGAGTGAGTGAGTGAGTGAGTGAGTGAGTGAGTGAATGAGTGTGTAGGGTTTAACGCCCCGTCGACAAAGAGGTCATTTGGGTCCATAGGGAAAACAGGAAAAGGAAACAGGACAAGGAAAGGTTTACCTAAACTAATTACCGTAATTACCACCTTTTTTAATGGAATTATAGCCAAGAAACTTGGAGCGTCTTAAAAACGTGTATTTCGGAAAATGAAAATGAATTTAATACCTACCACTCTCAACCCTTGTTTGTACATCATTTTTTTGAACAAATTCTAAAACATCTAGCTTAAAACCTAGAGTGAAACTTTTTCGTGAATTCATGTTACTGCTAATACAGACAGATACAAGAGAAACTCAATAAAGTTGCTGCTGTTATAACCAAAGGCCTTATTTTACTGGTAAGAACAAATCAGGTGGAAGGGTTGAAGCTACTAATGACTGAAGGTTAACGTTTAACACCTTGCTCCTTTCTTCATAAACAAGTGAAAGGTAAACCTTGTCCTAAGTCAACAATCTATCTATACAATAACAAAGGAATTCCGAAGAACTGTTTTATATGAATTACAACCTGTCTCAAATTAACTATCTAACATTCGCCCTATTAGCTGTACCTAAAGTTTGACTGCAAACCTTGGCGGGTCATACAGTCGAAGTGGTTTTATTTTCGAGTAATTACGGTAGGTAAATATGTAGTTTCTGTTGATTAAGTAATCTAATACTTGTATAGTAATCGAGAGAAAATTATGTAATGTATTTTATAAACGGTAAAATAGATATGTTAAAGATGTAACATCCCTACGGTGATGGGCCATGTTGATGTATTTATTCAATAAGTTAAAAAAAGACACATCATACATAATTATTTTGCACACTGTTTTAGGAGATTGACTATGATTATCGTCGTAACTAATGTAATCTATGTGTTCATTAATAATTAGTTCATTTATTTCCTGATAAATCCAAGTTAGCATTCAAAAAAATAGAAAGAAGGCAATTTTCTTAGCGTAGCCTGTTCTTTAATGTGATAATTAACATGATGTTCGATTAATGCGCATAATAAACAAAAGCAAAAATAAAGTCAGCGGAAAGACTGTAAATTCAAGTTGGAATTTTAAATTTCCGTCCATGTAAACATCGTCGGAAAGAGGCGGAAACACGATCGTCAGGTTATTCAGACTTCTAGCTCAGAGCAATGAAATAGGTATATATATTAACATTCTATTGGGAATGAAACAAACGAAGAAAGATTTTATGAAACCATGGCAACACTCAACGTCAGAAGATGGCAGGAAAGCAGGTCGGCAGGATCATTGATTAACTGCTCGATCAGCGGCCAAGTTCTCCCTTTAATTTAGGAATAAATGGACCGCCCTCCCCCCTTCTACCCGATCACCGACTTTTCTGGAATATTAACAACGAGGCGGTGTTTTATATCACAAGAAGGAACTCCTAATTTGTACACTGTTGCCAAACTCATCTTTGATGGCAGCATTGAAGACTCTGCTTTGGGAGCTTAAAAATAAACGTTTATGATACCTATAGCCACTTCTTATTATTTCCTCTATTCTACCCCCTGTAGATTCCACCTGGAAATTCAGTATGCACATTTCATCGCAAGTGTTCGTTTTGAAGTCCCTGTATCCAAAATAAGCATTTAAATAAATTATAGTTTAAAAAACTTTAAAAAAAAAATTTAAAAGAAAACACGCTTTAATAACAAAGCGAACTAAAAGCAGAAAATAATGTTTAAGTATGAAGAGTTGTTCTATATCGGTATAAAGTCCACTGGAACATTATAATTAAAACAAATTGTAATACGTTTACAATAAAAATCAAGTTGTAGGTATTATAAAATAGTACCTACTTTTTATTGTAGAAAAAAAGCGTGAAGCGCTGTTTACAATCATAAGTTTAGTTTTATAAATGGCTACCAATGAACTATTTATAAAATTTGAGACAGACACCCCACGTTTTTCTACTCAATTTTTGTTTTAAACTTATTACAAATTTTAGTGAACCAGTAGAGTTTATATTGCTTTAGAACAAACTCTTCGTACTTAAAAATTATTTTCTTTTAGTTTGATTTGTTATTAAAGCGTGCTTTTTAAGCTTTTTAAACTGTAATTTCTTTTAATTTTTCTGCTTCAAATTTTTCAATTCAATTTTTTTTAAATTTCTAATTTGAAAATTGTTCAAACTTTTGCACCCGAAATTTCTTCATTTGTTGAAAATTTTGAAATAAATTTTTTTGGAACAGTATTAGATTAAAATTACTGTTTTAACTGTTACTGTTACTGTTTTTTGCCCATCTTGTAACGACATGCACATTTGATAGTTTGTTTTCGTCCAGGATCTGCCTTACATCACTCAAGTTTAGAATTCCATTGCCAAGCATTTATTTTTCCTTTCTCTACTAACGTAAAGTAAAAATTCGATGTCGATATTTCATCGGAAATACGTACGTTATGAGACTCTGTGAAGCCAAAAAAAAAAAAAAAAAAAAAAAAAAAAAAGCGCGTGTGTGTGTGAACAGCGTAACTCCAAAACGAAGAGTCGGTTAAAAAGCGAATTTGATATTTAAATTTAATATCTTTCAAGGGTACGATACAACGAATTTAAACAAATTTCATCCAACCTTAACTATCTTTTCATCCAACCTTAACTTTTACGTAGAAAATTTTCCGAAAATTTTGATTTTCTCAAAAATGGCTCTAACGATTTTGAATAGGAAAATGCTTAAAATATTTTTATGGCAAATGAAATGGTATTTTGATTTTCTGGCCATAGCCCATATACCTACTCCTGTTTACTCTTGATGACTTTTGCATAGCTAGTAAACAGTACGAGATAGACCAAATCTTACAGTACAAAAATGTAGATCTTGCTAAAACACACAATTTATGTCCAAGTAAATTTTTTGTGGAGTGAACCATTTCGGAGATATTCCTTGTTATTTGTGTGAGTTTTGCAGTGCTTTTACTTTCCTCAAATGAGAGATCGTTATTCATTTTTATACCTTAGCTGTGCAAAGAGAACGGGATTTGAAAGCTTTAAAAGATTTGACTATCGCTCAAAATTTACTGTTTTCGCATATTCCCCTTGCTCCTACAAGAAAATGAACAATATGATAATTTCTGCAAATGTTTATCTCAACTAACATGAAGGAGATATAGGTATAAGGGTTTGTAAGAATAGTTAGTACAAGAGTAGAGAAATTCATGTGACAGAAACGCATCGGATTTTATTCTTTGTCCTATGTTATATTGTTCAATGTTGTCCAGGTGGTTTCTGAATTAAATGCTTTTCTTTCACAAATAGCTACCTATGAGCTAGACGACAAAGTGTGAAGCTAAGCCGTGAAGGGCAACTAACAAATAAAAGCGCTTTATAAAATAGGCTGTTGATTTGTGGGAAGCTGTTAGGCAACCCTTTATTATTTGTGTAGCGTATTGGGACGAGGGGGGGGGCAGTGTTTGTACAGGCTCTGTCTGCCATTGGACAAGGGCAAATTTAAACCACGATGCTATTGGTTATGCATGCGTGAAACACAGGAGCCCTACTGCTGCGGGGATGAATTGTTAAGAGCTTTCTGCTATTGTTCATGCTGGTAGCAGGAAGAGGGCGGGGGGGGGGGGGGGGGGGGGGAGTTCCGCGCTTTACCTCAGGTGCCGCTCCGAGAGTTGCATAACCAGTCAGTCCTGCCAACATTCATGATAAGGATAAGGAAAGATGTTTCTTGGGTGTTTAACATTACTATTAGTTTCTCGACTACATATAAATAGGGGAACTATTGTATTCAACCCTAAAATTCGATACCGAGATTTCACCGGAAATATATCTTTTGAGGCTTAATGAATAAAACAAAAAGCATTTTTATAAAAAGGTTCGAGCGCGCGTGTGTGTCTGTGAACAGCATAACTCAAATAGAAAAGTCGGTTAGAAACCAAAGTTGGTATTTAAGTTTAATATCTTTCAACGATGCGACACAAAGATTTTGAAGAAAATTCTTCTACGCTAAACCATCCCTTACATAAATTTTCGTAATCAAAATTAATATATTTTATGGCAAATGAAATGGTATTTTGATTTTCTGGCCATAGCCCATATACCTACTCCTGTTTACTCTTGACAACTTTTGTATAACTGGTAAACAGTAAAAGATAGATCAAATCTTACTATACAAAAATGTAGATCTTCCTAAAACACACAATTTATGTCCAAGTAAATTTTTTGTGGAGTGAACCATTTCGGAGATATTCCTTGTTATTTGTAGAGGAATTTTCTTCAAAATCTTTGTGTCGCATCGTTGAAAGATATTAAATATAATTTCCAAAATGGCTGTTAACGATTTTGATTGAAATGCCATATGTTTGAATATTTTGAATTTTCTGGCTATAGCCCATGTAATCCTGTTTGCTCTGGATGATTTTGCATAACTGGTAAACCGTAAGAGATACACCAAATCTTACTATACAAAAAATGTGAATCTCGTTAAAACCCGCAATTTATATGCAAATCCTTTTTTGTTATGAACTGAACCATTTCGGAGATATTCCTTGTTATTTGTGTGGGTTTACAAATGGTTAAACTTTTCTCAAATGGAGGGTGCTAATTCATTTCTTTCATGCTTAGCCGTGTATATTTTTAAATTTCCCAGCCGATTCGTATTTTCTTTAGGTAAGCAAATCATACAACTGGAAATAAGCGATAATTGATAGTGAAACTGCTGTGACTGACACGCATTGCACCCAAAAATTCATATTTTTAAGTCCCTGATAGAATTTTTATGTATGTTTTGAGGTGCGTGCTTGTGGCTTATGTGAGTGCATGAACAGCATAATTCAAAAACGAAAAGTCATTTTAAATATCATACATAGTATCTACTTAAATTCGGCATCTGCCAAGATGCAACACAAGGTTTTTTAAGAAAATACCTACAACTACACTTTGCATGGAAACAATTATCTTTATTTTAATGTTTATTAAATATAGCTTAACGATGTATATGATATTTGTAATGCTATATTGTATATGCTACAAATAGCACGAACAATTCCCTTTATTAATTTTATACCTAAACTAATAAACTATAAGAACGGGACAAAAAGTTACTATTAATATAAAACTGTAACATATATTTAAAAGATGAAATTTATTTCAAACGAGCTTTTGTGTTTGTTTTTGAGAAGGTATTTATTACTGGCCTGAATGTTCCAGTATTTTTTAAATGTTTGAAGTGCTAAGTAACCATTTGTTTGTTTCTTCTGATGTGCAAGGGCCAAATTTGGCTACCGCTACAGTCTCCACAATCCCTCTTATACCATGTACTATTTCTTCAAATGTTTATCTTGATCTAATCAAACAGACGGATAGAAAGATAAGCATTTATAAGTTTCTATAATATTTACAAAATGTATTTGATGATTCGGTAGTTCAAATGAGAACTTATTCTTTTCTTCTTCTTCCTCCTCTTCTTCTTCTTCCGCCCCTGCCCTTCTGTAGAACTTACACCCCCTACAAGTGTGTGCATATTGTCAGACGCCTGTCGGGTAGCAGACGAACCTATGGACAGGAGAGAGTGAAGACCTGGAAGCGGGTGGTCAGCCAAGCACCAGATATGAGAGTGAGGAAGAGTATGTTATGAAATGTACGCGAAATGTGATGATGGAGCAGTTTGGTGGAATGAGTGGATAGCCCACACGCCGCTTCGTCCACCACGAATACCACACTCGGGTCCCTGGGATCGAACCCGGTGATAGGCACAGTCTAACCGCTCGGCCACGGCGCCACCAAATGAGAACTTTAGTTGATATTTTAAATGATTCTCTTTAAAACGAGATGTGGTCGCAAATTGGGATATAAAATGTTCAACACTCCTGAAGAGACTATTTCACGGTTTAGGAAGAAAATACGAGAATAAAGCTAAGACATATTTGTGTTTGCCTCACCGACCAGGGCAATAAAACCAAATTATTTTCTTATGCGGAAAGTTCCAAAAAAAGCTGGTAATGTTGCTGCTGGAGTATGAAGACCTACTGGTTCAAATGAAAATTGGTGGAACCTCCTTCCTTCAACCACATAATGGATACAAATCAAGCAAGAGCACACGACCGGTCTCTTCGGCTGCGTCGCTCCAACAAATTTCACTTTTTCACCATGGAAACAAAGTTGGGGTAAACTACAGACTGGAGAAGACAATGCAATAAAAATATCATTCACAACGGTGGCGTTTGATGCTGCAAGCCGAAGATTTTCAAGAAATTTCTGCCACCTTCCTACAATAAATAAAATACTATCGATATTCGTAGCTTTAAAGTGCAAGTATTTATTTAAAACTATGTTCGTTTGGCAGGTTGTTCAAAGTTGTTTTACTTAAGCTTAAAGCTAAGATAAACGCCAGAGATTAAACTCTTTATTCAGAATGCCATTCATATGATAGATATACTTTTGTAGTTACCATTTTAATAAAGCATATCTATACTTTACGAGTAATTAATTATCAACAAAAGTTCACGGAAACGTTTGTCATATCTAAACAGGTGCTTTCGAAAACTGCACGCAATAAAAACTTTGCCCGCATATATTTTGTCTATCCGCGAGGCAAACGAATGAAAGTTGATCGGTATGCGAGTTAACTGTGGCAACGACGCGCCAGATGTCTCTATTTCTGACAAATATACCAAAAAGGATTATATTTATCCGTTGCTAACGACCACGAGATCTTATCTGCCACCGGTAGCTCCTTTCAGATTACGTCGATAGATGGCAGGACACGCAGCGGCTCTTTAATCTTCTTTTGGACAATTAGAGGTTCTACCTTGGGCAGCAAATTGCCTAGCTAGTAACGAAATCACGGGTTTAGGTAATTTGTCCTCTTCTTCTTTTTATTCAGTGGCTGTTTACAAATAATGTTTGTGACGCACAGAATTCCAATGTGAACGACCCTGAAGCCCAAGTGATGCTATGGCTGCTGTCAGTTCATTCAGCGTTGTTTGCGGGAGTTATCGAATCAGCTTCATGTTCAAAATCACTAGTTTTAATTTATAAAGGTTATTCCAGAGACTATTTCATGCACAGAGGCGTTAATTTAGCATCTGGTCATTCTTTTATTTTTCACCATTTATCACTAGCCATTCTTTTATTTAGTCACTGTCGCCAACAGTATTCCCAAAAATCGCTGAAAAAATGTTTATTACACATTAGAATCGATTAACAATCAAACCTTAAATTCATAGGGTAGGTATACTGATGCTTCTGCAACTTGCGAAACGGCCGAATAAAATGCGAAATTCCACTTTCATATCTACATCTTTAAACTCGATGTCCATTCTTTCTGAAGAAAAGAGCACCTTATTTCAATTTTATAACTGTGTTTTCACCAATTGATCTCTTAATAATACACTTTACCAGAAGAAAGGTTGTTTGTTAATGTTAAAAATAAAGAAAATTTATTTAAGATTATCAGCTGTTTTCTGAAAATCGAAATACTCGTACATACATGTAATTTCTGCATTTATTTTCCTCAGTTGGCAGTACAGAGTAAGTTGAACTGCACTAATCATAATGAATATATTTTAGGTTAGGTATTTTTGATAGAATTTAACATCAACAAATCTTTGCGATATAGTATTTAAGTCATGTTTTATTTCTGAGGAAGTTTAGATAAATATTATTCGACGGTCTGACCATATATTTCTTGTGATAAACCTGTTCTTATTATGAGTTGTTAGTTTCAAAAGCATAGACATAACTGAGGGCGGGGGCCGTGGGAACATTTCTATACTAACAGTATTTTATTTTGAGTTACTTAAGTAAAGGCATCAGTTGCTCTTATATTTAAATAAGAGAGTACCTTTCAGCTAAACTATGACCTTTTATAGTATTTTTATTTTAAAAATTAGTCTGAATAACTAATTTTGCCTATTTAATTTTAACTTAACTTAAACTGATAACGTCGGTTTATGTATGATGAGATGTAAAACCAGGGTTAGTTGAATTTTAAATTTTAACGAGACACCCCCTCTTTGAAATTTCAAGAAACACTCAGCCATATATTTATACTTTATAGTTTCTTTATGGGACACGAGGAAACACTTCATCCCTCGACCCAACTAGATCTGTTGTGTCTACAGGAGGAACGTACGAGATGAAGTAACGTAACAGTTCTAAGCTTGATGAGCTAGTCACACTGGTGAGCTGCTCAGAGACGGAACTAGGGAGAGCTCCACCCACCTGAGGCGGCTCAGAGAACACTGCCCTCTGGCAGAGCAGACACAGAAATTCTTAAAACGAGATAGGGAACACGAGGTAGGGAGGGAAAGCACAAAAGGTTCCAACTGTTTATAATAATAATAATAATAATAATAATAATAATAATAATAATAATAATAATAATAATAATAATAATAATAATAATAATAATAATAATAATAATAATAATAATAATAATAATAATAATAATAATGATTAATAATAATAATAATAATAATAATAATAATAATAATAATAATAATAATAATAATAATAATAATAATAATAATAATAATAATAATAATAATAATAATAATAATAATAATAATAATAATAATAAATTATCTTCTTGTAATATAATGTTAGTGTTATTGTAATTATTCTCGAAATTAAAAACATTCGACTTCGTCTTCTGTTTTCAGAATCTTCCTGGATTCTGTAATAACACTTAGGTACCACACTTACCTATGTCGCACATTTTGGTTTCCTCAGTCTGAAATGTTTCAAAATCTTTTTTATTAAAGGTCGGTTAAACCATGTTGGTTTTATCGTGACCGATAAGCTTATAATATCTCCCTCTATATCTACATTTCCAAAAATGCATAAGTACAAGTATAATTGAAGGATATAAGGATATAGTATATTGCGAAATGAGGATAGTAAGTGATTTTAATGGACCGAGGAAGAGTTTGAAAAGAAGAGACGCAGTCAAGTGTTTTCAGTTTCCGAGGATTAGTAAAACAGTTAACAAATGTATAATTACTATAATTAGTAATTTAATATGATGTGTGAATGAGATGTGAAATACTGACCTTGAAACGCAACATTCATCTTTCCATGGTGTCTTGATGGTTGAACTTAATTGGCATACATTAACTATAGCATACTTAGAGATTTTTCTGCTATGAAAGAAGTACAGCCTATTTTCCAAGTTTCTTCGATTTCAAATCAACAAACTCATTCAAGTTAACCGCCTGATTTCAGTGCTTTGTTCTTTTAAATTATGACCTATGCAGCATAAATAAGTAAGATGTGAATAATTATTGAGTGGTAAAAATAAACAAGTAGCTTTGTTTATAAATATTCTATGTATGTGTTAATCAAAATATTGTTAAGTTTAACGGTGTGAAAATGCGTAAGGTCTTAAAAGTACCTAATATGGGAGGTTAGGTTAAGTTAGTAAACGTGAATACGGTACAATTCATTTACCTACAGTGTCAAAATAAGCGGAAAGGCCATAAAATCGTACTGTTTCCCAAAAATGTAATAACAATGCAATTATTCCTTAACTTTTTTTGTTTAAACTTGTGTGTTTAATTTAGTTGCTTTGAGAAAGTTAATTATCTACGTTTCTAATGATAAAGACGTAACAAAATGGTTGGAATACGGAGTATTGGGCATGTAAATGTGGTGATTGTGATTGTTGGCTTGTGTTTTACTGGTGGAGGTCAGTATAAGAAGTAATTTTCGAGCGAAGAGGCGTGCAGGCGATGTCTTTCTTCCCTGATAGATAAGTACATGGAAGTTTGAAGCAGCAGCGGCAGCAGGGATACCTACTATAAGCCGGCTGGATCTGTTTATACCTGCGGAGACAACTTAGAGCGGTAGTCTAATGGAAGTAATCAACAACAGGGACGTGTCGGCTTTACACCCCGAGCTCGGGCTTCTTCTTGCAAATCCTGGACCGCCTCTGACGGATGACGGGATTTACTTGCCGACACGATGGCGACTACCTTCATATCTAAACTGGCTCTTGCTATGAAAAACATCACTTCCTCTAATCGCCTTCTAATATGCCCCTGCTTCTTGTTAATACAGATACACTTTCAATACACATTACACATTACATTGTATGATACCTACATTACTTAAAGTGATAGAAAGATGACTTTGGATTCCCATTATCTTTGCATAACCATGAGTAGAAAAAGGGGAAAAAACGTATAACGACTTCCCAAATAAGAAAATTACCTAAATGTTTTAAAACTTGAACTAATACCTACCAAGGAATATGCTAAATGGCAATCATATAAGCACAGGAAGGTACCGCTTCGCTCATACGTTAACATGAGTGTAGTAAACATGTCTAATATAATTATTGTCAGTAAAGAACAATTTCACCGATAAATATAATTTGTGTCAAATATTTGGAACCATTTAGCTTCTTGGTGAACGGATATAAATGGTTTATTAATTCACTAACTGTTGCGCAGTCATTGTATGGACAAGGATGGAATAGGTAATTCTAATGGATTTAGTCTCAATTTAATGTTAAAATGTCATGCAAAGTTTAATTTCTAAGAGAGATTTCGCACTCTCGCGTTAACATAAAATTGTGAGTAAATTTAGACGAATTAATGTAGAAATTCATTACGACACGAAGAATTTCAACAAAACTCCCCCGGATTACTCTTTACATGGAATACTTTTTACAAATTTTGATTTTATCAAAAATAGCACCAACAATTTTGATTAAAATACCATATTTCTATGAAAAATGAAATATACCTATATCTTGAAGTTTCTAGGAATGTCCTCACACATCCTTTTCATTCTGGGAGACTTTTGTATGTCTATTAAGCCGTAAGAGATGTACACAATCTTACTAACTAGACAAAAATGCTTGTTAAAACACAATAGTTATATGTCTAAAACTTTTTAAGGTGGAATGAACCATTTCGGAGATATTCCTCGTTATTTATCTGAATTTTGCAATATACTTTTCTCAAATGGGAGGTCGTTATTCATATTTTGATCCCTCAGCCATGCAAAGAGAGCGGAATTTCAAAGCCATCCCATAGAGACCAGGTATAATTGATTTGTCTATCGCTTAAAGCCTACTATATTCTCATATTCCCCTTGTACCTATAACAAAATTAGCAACAAGATAATTCCTGCGAAAGTTTATCTCGATTAACACGAAGAAGATAGGGTAAAAAGCGTTCGTAAGAATAGTTTGGACCTATAATGAGTAGAGAAAGTAATGTAAGTGCAACACATGAGGTTTTTCGAAAAATGAAACAATAAATCAAGCACACAGAAAGTAATGAATCAATATTGTGTTTTGTGGGGTCTATTAGTACGTAACATTTATTATTATCAGTGCAAGATATGGAAAGAGGCAAGGACTTGAGCATGCGCAGTTGGTGCCAGCGGCGTAACGAATCTTGAAGAGCATATTACAGCACACGCTCTTGGTTTATGTTGCACCCAAGGGACACGCTTCATTATTGTACATTTGTATACCGTCATGGTACAGTCTCGTCAAGTGAACTGCGGTTACCTGCCGTTTACAGTCACCTTAGCTTACGCTCAACTTTTCACTGGATCTGATCACGCACATTCCCATAACTTATCAATGAATCCTAATTAAGGACCAAACTTAATATATTATGTAAAAATGTGAATACTTTGTCTCTCAACCCCTTAACCCAGAGGTTTTTAGCTGGGTCAAAGAAATTTAACTAGAATCGTTGCCTTCCTTCACAGAGTCTGCAAGTATGAATGTAAGAAAATTAATTTCATAGGACAAAATAATAAAAATTAATATTCTAATGCATAGTGTTGCCATTTGGCAACAAAAATGTATAGTAAAATTTTAGAATATAACATGTTTTTTTTATATTATACTGTAATTTAACAATAAAATAAAGGTGTTAGTATCCAGCTATTTATATCATAAATGTATTAAGTTATTTTCCTATTATTACAGCATTCCTTTCCAAAAATCAATATCCATGCAATTGAGTCTGATGGAACCCCGTTAACATCCAGACGTACCATTTCACTGATTATTTTATGTGGGCGCTCCCCATCCTTTAATACAGTCGCTGGGATTAAACTCGCGACGCTCTGCTTTGAATGGATGTCCAGTCCATTTTGTCTGGTGTTAAACAATCATGTCTATTCGAATTACTTGCTTGAAACAAGGATAACTAAACCGATTCAGGAATTAGAACAGCGGCATATGAAGCAAAATGATTCATGCAATAGAAGGTTGATATTAAAAAGGGTTGGTGTGTAATATAATTAATTTATCTACGCGTTCCTCCACAAACCATTTACTTCATGCTATTCAAGATAAGTAAATGTTTACAGAAATATTTGAGTGGACATTTCGTTGTAAAAGGGAAGGGATAGTGAGATCTTGGATGACGTCAGGAACAGGAATTCTCAAGCGGTTGGCTTCACTCAAACCATTATCAATACAAACAATGTAAACAAGAGCGGACCAGGGCTACTGATAGGCTGGTCGCGTGATTGCAGTCCAGATTGTACGAGAGATGGGGGTGGTTTGTAATATGCAAAGTTACTACGTAAATTCCACTAACATTTTATTGTCCTGGCTTTAGTGCTTAGAAATTCCTACTGTGGTGATGATTTTGTACCGCAGGAGTTCTTTTACATGCCAGTAAATCCACTGACATGGAGCTGTCGTTTTTAAGCACACTTAAAATTATTGGTCTGGGCCGGATTTGAATCCGCGACCTTGGGATCAGTAGGCCAGCGTCTAACCAACTGAGCCACCCAGAGCGACGATGACTTTGTTGAAAATCCTTATCTGGCGTATTTAAACAATATCTAACTGAAATAGAAAAGTTGGTATTTGTTCCACTTTTTGTTTTTGAATGTTGATTACACATATGTACGCCCATCGAACTTTTGGGTGAAACTACTTCTAAATAAATCGTAGATAAGTAAAACATCGTTATATTGCATCCAAATAGGTCTATGCTCTCCATATCATTTTTGTATACACCTCTTCTTAGCAAATTGTTACAAAAATTATTTTTCTATCTAGTTTATGTTAACTGAGAAAACTGTTTTAAAAGTTCGTTACAGATCTGAGGCTACACCAAGAAATTGCTCAAAAATGAAGCCGGTTAAAAGTCAAAGTTGCTATTTAAGTTTAATACGTTTAAAGGATGCGACACGAAGATTTTGAGGAAAATTCCTCCATCCTAAACTATCCTTTACCTGGAAAATGTTTCGAAAATTTTGATTTTCTCGAAAGTCCCAGTTATGTTAGGGGTGTATTGCAGTGCTGCAACCAATCTGCATTTATACAGTACATACAATTACATGTACCCAGTATACACTAACCTATTTTGCAATGTCTTAAAGAAATCAGTAAATTTCGTTTGGCAGCATAATTCACGTTTCTGACTGTAGCAAGATGGAGATGAATACTGTTGAATTCATTTTGCTTCTTCAAACACAAGATCATCTTGTTTATGATACTTATCACTCACTAACATGCAGAATATCTTCTTCTGTGTGCATGTTACTTCGGCAAATTCTTAGCAATGCAGTGGCCAAGGCAGGCGCGGCTCCTCAGGGTAGGCAGGGTAGGCATTGCCTACCCTATCGTAATACATCAACAAATAATGTTTAACTATGATTCTGCATTTTATCATTGAACCGTCACTTTTCCCTAAATTGCAGTTCAAGAAAAGTTTTCTCGGTTATAATGACCAGCGCATGGTCAAATCCTTTAATCTCAATTCCGATTCATCAAAACTGCGCTGCGTGTTTGAAACGCGCGGCAGAAATGATACGCATGGAACCTGGGTAGTGGAGAGCAGGCTAGCTTAACCTCTGCCTGCCCGGCCCCATTTCCTCAGTACGAGGCCCTTGAATAGGGATAAGGAAACATTCGGTCTGTATATGCACTCCGAGCATGCGTAGACACGTCTGCCAGCAGTCCGAACACTTGCCGGTCCAAATCCGAATTTATGCGACATTTTCCGAACTCCACGAACGAAGATCTCAGAGATCTGAATCTGTCGTTATCTCTGTGTAATACCAGTATGACCGACTTAATTAGTGAACTATTACAAATTTCGCTTTCGCGGCGCACTGACAATGAAAAGAGGAGTGTTTTAGCTATTTAACACAAAGCTGCAGTCAGCCAATTTTTCAATTTCTTAATCTATTTTAGACATGGGCGTCGCGAAACGGGGGCAAGGGGGGCCACGGCTCCCCCTTGGAAGTTGAACTTAATGTGCAGTCAGTTACTGACTTTTAAACTATTATTTTAATTTTGATGTAAAGAACAATTTTTGTTTAGCACAAATTAATACGGTTATCTGCAACAAATACTATAAATTTTGACAGTAAAATAATGATTTAATATTATATGATTGCAAATTTCCAACATGTGCCCCCCCCCCCCTGGAAAAAAGTCTGCTGACACTCGTGATTTTAGTTTTGGCGGTAATTCGTCCGTAAGTCACACTCATTCACTCTGCTCTTATTAAACAACCAAACAATATATTGTTTGCGTTATCCGCAATGACTTCGCCCCCTATATTTCGGATAAACGGGGTTTATTATTATTATTATTATTATTATTATTATTAATTATTATTATTATTATTATTATTATTATTATTATTATTATTATTATTATTATTATTATTATTATTATTATTATTATTATTATTATTATTATTATTATTATTATTATTATTATTATTATTATTATTATTATTATTATTATTATTATTATTATTATTATTATTATTATTATTATTATTATTATTATTATTTATTAATTATTATTATCATCATCATCATTATTATTATTGTTGTTGTTGTTTTTTGTTGTTACTGTTACACTTTGCCTACCCTAAAATTTTGACTGCGAGCCGCCACTGGGCCAAGGTCAACGCTAGGGGTAGCGAAAAGTACATTCCAGTACCGCTCTTTAAAGAAAATGTTACGCTCAACTTTCAAAAATAAATAAAAAGTACAATATATTTTCGGAGGACATACTTTTCCCCCCGTTAGATCCGTATCTACCCGCGGTATTTCAGACCGCGTTATTTCGGGCTTCTGTTGATATAAATGAAGGGCAATGAATGATATTACAAAAAGGTGACAGTAGCAGTAGGAGAAACTGAAGTGTGAAGGGAGTAAAACAAAGAAGTGAGAGTGTTAAAGTTCGTCAGACCAGGCTGTTAATCGTAACGGGATATATAAACCTAGACACAGGTCGTAAACCCTTGTCTTAGTCTCACTAGTGAACAGTTTTAATGGCTGCAGCAGTGTTATCACCATGGCTACTGAATAGATACCTGCGCTCGCGTCCCTTCTCTGGTTCACCTGACACAGTCATCAACGCGAAGCTACATCTACATATACCTACCTAGGTATATAAGTCAATTGCCAAGTCTTACTCTCGCAAAAACTCCAAAATGGCTTGACCGATTTGAATAATTTTCGTTCTGTTTTGTTTACCTCAATTCTGAGATGATTCGGTAAAAAACTTAACATCAGGGAAAATCTAAAGGAACAACCGAAAAATCTTAAAAATCGAAATTGGTAATTTTGTATGGGGACTGCCACCTCGGATTACTTTTAATATATGGATTTATGGCAGACCAATCGTTTGACAGCTGCATCTATTACCTTTAATTTATAATTTTCTACGTGTAGATGCTATTCTCTTCAAAACTATTGCATCTAGGAAGCTCAAATTTTCTCAGCTGCTAAAAATCTTATGGACTACAAAATTAGTGGAGCAGTTTTGACATATTCTGTACATAATCTAAAACACGAATAATAGTAAAAGAGATACGGAGGGGGGTTGACCCTGAAGATAGGTTTATGGCATCTATCCCGCAAGGGGGCACCCTCGGGAGGAAGGATGAGGTTAGAGGAGACACCGGGCCACCAGGCCCAGACTAGCGGTACAGACACTGACAGAGGTCCCTAAGGGTTACCATGTTTGAGGACAGCTAGAAGTCTTTAGGTCCTCTAGGGCCAAACGGCGGGGTTCAATGCCCTCATATTCCACATCCGTATCCGGATCTCATGGACAACGATGGATGGAGGGGTTCCTGTGCGTAGGTATATCATCCCTGCCAAGCTGCACCTAACACTCTCGCTGACACTTGCGACCCTGAAAGAACCAACGGGATGAAGGATGAATGAAATGGTTAATGAAGTAAAATGAAAGGATAGGACAGGAAATTCGGGAGAACTATTCTTCCCAGCATTTAGCATTCACCTGGCGACCCGGAGAAAGCCTCAAAAAAAGGCATGGGTCAGGCAGATCGGCTACGGGAATGGAACCCAGGACCTCCCGAATATGAAGTAATCTAAAAGCTATGCATATTATATATCACAAAACTTGAGCTGGTTTTTTTAAACTTATACATAAAGAATTATTTTCATTATAAAACTACATAGAATTTTGAAAAACTAATCCACTCATTTTGTCAAAAATACTATTTTCTGGGTTCACCATTAGTTAAAACTCATTAGAACAGATGGTTCTTCAAGTAAGTGCACCTAAGTGAACATCAGCATACCAACATTATTTTTTCTGCCTATTAGTTTAGATGGATGTCACATGACTCGCTTTGGATCTAAAAGCTTCATTTTCACATATATTATATGCGAAGTACTGTACAATATATAGTACAACAATTATGATAATAGCTATACTAAAAGTCACTTTCCTGAAAAAATAATCGGCTTTATTAAGCATTATTGTTACGAGTAGGTATCTACTGCTCAAATTGCATACCGCCGTGGTTGGCACACACCACATACACACATGCATAAGACTTTTTTTTTTTTTTTTTTTTTTTTTTTTTTTTTTTTGTTTTTATTCAGAGAATCTCAAAACGTGTATTTCTGGTGCTAACCTGGTAATCATTTTTTGGGTGGAATACAGTACTTTCTCTGGGTAGGTACTATACCTAGGTAAGTAGTAGGGAAAGAAACAAAGAAAGAAAGAGGGAAAGAAAGAAAGAAGGAAACAAAGGATGGAAGGATGAAAGGGAGGCAGGAAAGGAAAAAAGGAAGAAGGAAGGAAGGTTGGAAGGAAAGAAAGAAGAAAGAAAGGAATATAGATGGACATACGGACGGACAGACAAACAGACAGGAAGGAAGGGAGGAGGGAAGGAAGGGAGGAAGGAAAGAAGGAAGGAAGGAAGGAATGGAGAAAGGAAGGAAGGAAGGGATGAAGGAAGGAAGCGAGGAAGGGAGGGAGAAAGGAAGGGAGGAATGGCGGAAGGAAGGAAGGAAGGAAGGGATGAAGGAAGGAAGCGAGGGAGGGAGGGGGAAAGGAAGGGAGGAAGGAAGGGAGGGAGGGAGGGAGAAAGGAAAGGAGGGAATGAAAAAGGAAGGAAGAAGGGAGGGAGGACGGAAGGAAGGGAGAAAGGAAGAAAGGAAGGGAGGGAGAAAAGAAGCAAGGAAGAGAGGAAGGAAGAAAGGAAGCAAGAAAGGGAGGAAGGAAGAAAGGAAGGGAGGACGGAAGGAAGGGAGGAAGGAAGAAAGGAAGGGAGGGAGAAAAGAAGCAAGGAAGAGAGGAAGGAAGAAAGGAAGCAAGAAAGGGAGGGAGGGAGAAAGGAAGGGAGGAACAAAGGAAGGAAATGGAGGGAGGAAGAAAGGAAGGGAGGGAGGGAGGAAGAGGGGTAGGAAGGAAGAAAGAAGGGTGGGAATAAAGAAAAGCCTGACTTTAAATTTATGTTTTAACAAGCTTAGCAGTTTGTATGAAGTGCATTTTGTCTAAATATGTTTCAGTATTCACAGAAAGTCATACGAAACTCATTCAAAATTTAAGGGGCTAATGGCAAACAATTATAGATATAGGTACATTTTATTAATCACACAAACGTTGTAAAGATAATATATTTTAACCAAAATCGTAATGCCATTTTTGAATTAATCAGAAACGAGGAAACATTTTCTATCTAAGGGTAGTTTGGGGCAAAGGGATTTGCTTGCATATGTTCTTGTCTATTCCTGAAAAATGTCGAACTTTAATACCAAATGTGGTATGTATCCCACATTTTGTTTTTGAGTTATGTTGTTCACACACACACACACACACACACACACACACACACACACACACACACACACACACACACACACACACACAAACACACACACACATACACACACGCTTTTCTAAAAGTGCTTCAGAGGGCCTCAAAACGAGTACTTTAGATGAGATACCCATATCAACTTTTGAGTGGAATACAATAAAATTGTTTAAATTATTTGATGAAACGTAGTCAAATTTCACACATGCATTTGGCTTTACAAAGACAGTGTTGAGTAGATAAGTGAAGAATGAACTGGAGGACAGATGAACGTTACAGAAGGCCGTGACTGGGAACACCTGGGAGGCCGCAGGTTCACGGTAGCTGTAGGTACTCGCACTTTTGCACATGAGGGCGGCATTGAAACCTGTCAAACCCGTTAATTGCATGGTAATCGCCTGCCTGCCATTATGACATACCTACCAACAACATGTGTAAACTTGCCAGCATTTCCTTAAACTACAGCTGTTTACTGACATTCTTAATGACTTGCGTCCTTCTGTCATTAAAGCAAAACTAAATGTATTACTGAAAATTGATATAAGTACTAGAATCAGAATTAAACAATAAGGTGTCTGGAATATTTAAGGTGATTACGAGTAAAACTTCCATTTTTATATTTTTTAAGCAACTAATTTGATTTTTTTTGTAAGATTTTCTCATAAACTTCTCCAGTAATTCCTAAAAAATGTCTACTTCTTAAGTAGGTACGGTTTCAAAATTTCAGAACCAAATTGAAATATTGTGTTTTAAATTATAGATTATCACTGAAATAAATGTTATAAATTTATCTCATCATTTTCAAATAAATCATGAAAGGGTAGTGCTTCAAAATCAAAGTGATGAAAAGATGTGAAATCTATAAATAATATTGAAATAATTCATGAATGGCTCCAAATTTATTAAACAAAATATAAATTCTGTCGTTTAGGAAACAAATTTAGCTTTATATGCTTCTTGCTTTTTAGATTTTTAATAATAAAATTGACTTCTAAAGGTTTGTATTACTTAATCATTTTTACTTTTCTAAAAATGTTCAAACGAATTGGCAAAAACTTGCACCCTGAGGAGCAATTTGGCCAACACCAAGTACAGAAAAAATTAAAGGAGGATAGGTATTATTTTTAAGGGTAGAGAGGTGATGGGTTTCGACACCGTCCCCTTCCCCCTCTGTCGAGAATAACAGTTACAGTTCGCAAAGTCCCCACACAGCAGCGCCAAACTCGCCCTGGCCAACACTTTCGACTCTGAAAGCTGGAATGAAATTAAGGTGAACTGAATTGGCGGGATGTGAAATTCGAGAGTGTAATTATCCTTCCTAGCATTCGTCTGGTGACCCGAGAAAACCCCGAGAAAACTCATGGGTTAGGAATGTCAACCTTGGGAATCAAACCCCTAACCTCCAGAATGCGAGACTCACACGTTATCGCAGAACTCATTTGGTTTCGCAAGCATGACTATTAACGTGGCTGAAAATTGAAAAGTAGGATAAACTCTAAATTTCATACCTAAGTCAGGTTTCTCTCAAGATGTTCGCTGAAGCAGCCCCCTAAGTCAAACAGAATTTTATGTGGTAAGATTTATTCTTTGCTGTTTCATCCAAGATATTGATAACCAAGCAGCGGACACCGATGGCAGAGAGATAACAAATTGATACGTAAGTCTGGTAAAAGGGGATGAATTCAGGTAGCGTAGTGTGTACTGTTTCTAATACGAGAATTGGATTCCGCACCGTTGCAGTCCTACATAAAAACTGTGGACATGCCAAATTGTGTGCAATCAAGTAGTTAGGTATCTGGTGAAGGGAGACAGTTCACTTGACAATAATAAAATATACCTATGTATACATGAATTGCACAAGTATTTACGCTTTGCCTCCATCACAACATGTAACGTCGAGGGCACCTTCTCGCAATACAGTGTTAAACTGTAAAACCGCAAGAGACTCGGAGTTTTTAGAAAATACATTTTAGTACACTGTAATGCTAATTCAGCAACCACAAAAGCACATCATGAAGGAGAAACGCCCCAATAAAACACTCAGTATATTTCACCGTGAACATTAGTAAATCTGTTATGATTACCTACTATAGGTGTAAATCTGTCTCATAAAATGGACGTAGATATTTTGATTTGTAAATATACATACCTAATTTTAATTATAAAAGGTACATATTATCATCAATTAGTTGTAGATATAAATTATTTCTCTGGATGAACGAAATATCTAATCAAAATAAATGCACCGTGAACAATACCGACTTTAAACATTTGAAACGTTTGTTTTGACTTGCTGTTCCCTCTATACTGCTGACCATGATAACCCACACATAGTAAACAAACCCCTATAGTTACACGTAACCTATTTCATCGGTGATCAAGTTTCGCTTTCTGCTGATAGCTTTTGTCAATACCAATTATAAACCTGAAGAATATTAGTGAATATTAGTTATGTGAGTAATATATCTATAATACTTCAGATTGTGAGTCCACGAAAAAGGATATTCACAAACTATAGCATAGCCTTTTGCATAATGCTAGCATTTTAAACTGTATTTGATTTAATTATTTGTTTGTTTATTCAGTGCTAAGCACATTGGCTATCTTTTTGGGCCTATCTTTTTTACCCTGACCAGGACATTCTCAGATAGATCTCTATTCTCTATTTAGCATCAATTCTTATCCGAATAGCAGTAGAACGTTCATGGCCCACATTATCTACTCTTTACCCATTTTTCCTTGGCATTTCATTTTTACTCTACAGCATAGATGGGAGAAATGACTCAATGAGTCACTTCCCCATATATAGCAGTTTTACCCCTCCACTGTCTCGCAGCGATTAGCAACCAGGCCACGCCTCCCACTATTGTCTATCTCTAAGAATCGGCTAGTAATTCAAATTGTAACAGTAAGTGGAGAGGGCAAATACTCGATGGCGTCCCGTCACCCGTCTTCCCCATGCCTGCTCTACAGAGAAATTTTCCTGAATCTCTTAACTGACATTTAGGTATCTTCAAACATTTTATTTAACCGTATTACTTGGTTTATCTTAACCATTTCTGTTTTATTAACTCCTTTCTCCATTCATTAGTACCCATTCATTCAAACATAGGTGTGATTCACTGTTTTCTTCCCCACAAATTGGGCATAGCTCTTGTGTAATCTCCCCCCTCAATAATTTAAATTTCCAAATCCCTGAACTACATCAAGCTCCTAATAGCTCATGGCTCATTGTTCATTTGTGGTTACTTGTTTCTTATGATTGCTCATTTCTGTTACACACTTCAACATATGAAAATTCAATTCAATTTTATTGTTAACAAAATAAACGATAAATAAAAAAAAAAAAAAAAAAAGGTGCCATGGTTTATAACTATAGAGAGCAACTTCCCCAGTCGTTTGTTTCTTTGATGATAAATGGAATGAATCTAATAATAGTTCGACTAAAATAGAAGGCATTCCTTCAGAATTATTGAAGGAAACTCATCAAGCCGACTTACAAATGATTCCAGAATCTAGACAATCATGTAAGCGAGATATATGGCAAATTTTGGGAGTGGGGCAGAGCAAAATAAATACGGACATAAATTGTTTAGCAATTACCATCAATATGGCGGATTTTTTTACAATCAGACTCTAATCTGTGTTTTGTAGCATTTTCACCAGTTTTCAGCCAAGGAGAAAAGGTTTAAGAGAAAACATAAGTAGCCTATAGGTATTAATACTGGGATGAGGTTAAATCCAGCTATAAGTAACTTGTGTGGAAATATCGCTTAACAGCCCTTCAAAATACTCTTCAGTGGGCAGGTCAGATCTCTTTAACAATTACAAGAAACCAGCTTTTAATAAACAGGCGAGCGAAATATTTGCCTAGTTCTTCATATTAACAATACAATATAAGGTGTCAATTGTTACTATAAGTATATGCAAATATGCAGATACTTAGAGTGACCTTTTTTTACATACCTACTAAACATACAACTGTCAGTGCAAGAGTTTGAGTAGACTGCGCTCAGTGAGCACTAGTTGCCCAGTCCTGGCATCAGAAAAATGTTTGATTTTTTAACCATAATACATTGCCAACCCAAAACGAAATAAAAATTTGCGATAGGTATCACACAAGGCTTTAGAATTTTGCGAATTATGAGGAAATTACCATAGAATCGATTATAAATGCATATGTTTCAGCAACCATTATGGCACTCTAATAAAAAAAAGCGCATTTAATCCATGATCATCATAACAGTTCGTTAGAAATGGTCGGATTGTATAACGGTATGTTAAACTTGGAATATCTTATGACGTCATCTGCATACTTGCCGTACTTTGTATAACTGGGAAATCACATGAGATATGAGAAAGCTTTCTACAAAAATAAGATTTCGTTCATTGATTTTTCCCTTCTTTTTCTTTTCTTTTACATAGTCACATATTAGGAAATTCCGAGTACCGTTCCAACTAAACTATTATAAACAGGCCGATGCTAAGGGAATAATCAACACATCTGCAAGCTGGTCCAGTAGACCATCATATATTAGCCCATAAAGAAATATTACATCCTTTACTCGCTGGGAACTGCAGCGTTATACCTACTTGTTTATTTGCTTGGCAAACTGAGGTTCACGACCCCACTGTAACACGTTCTGACGTTACGATCAGGTATTTCATGAATATAATTTTGTCTGCATGTGCTCAGAAGCAATATGGCATCTATTTTATGCACCGCCCACTCTATGGATTTGCAGAAATCCGGTTTCTAAAAGATCACTTGCCAAAAAGATGCACCATAAGCCTTGAAACAGGTTAAACAATTCCCAGGTCATATTTACACTACTTTCACTACCTTCAACTTCATATAATCTCCTGTAGAATATTGTACCTAGTGTGGTACCTGCAACTTTGAGTAGAAATATTAAGTAATATGATTTTATTAATGAGAAACGCGAAAAACAACACTCAACTGTTCGTATACAGTACAAAATGGAATCCACTATAGTTGTAAATAAATGATGCTATAAGGAAACCAATGCTTTGGAAAAACGTTTATAAGACGTTTGAGATTAAATAATCCACCATGTGGAAAAAAGCATTCTTTTTATTATTAATATTCCATTTATATGCCGCCTTTAGCATCTAAGGTCATATCGGAGGCTTTTGACCTCTTGGAACAATTGCTCAACAGCAGTGGTGTTCACTCGCTGAGCGGTGGTTTTGAACTTTGGGTTTTTACTACTTTGGATTAACTTATTACATTAAATTCACATACACATTCACACTACCATTCATACTTCCAGGCTCTAGGGAGGATGCGAAATGATCCTAGTTAAAGAAAAATTTCCACCCTCCAGCAGGGCATCGAACCCGGAACCCCTTGCACAGCAGGCAGGTTCTCTAGCGAGGTGAGCCAAAATAAAAATATCCTAACAAACTTTATACATGCTTGAGAGTTCTCAGAAAATGCAATATAGACGCTTTATTAGCCATGGAAATACATATCTTAAACATATACATACTATTTTACTTAAAATAGTTTAGGCTTTAGAAAGTATGAAGTACTCGAAAATTCAAACTATTATAACAACGAATTATCTCTGACATCAGACATGATAAATGCTACAGAAAGTATATTTGGTATAAATTGTGAGTTTTAATCGAATCTGCATCCTTTTACATACAAGAGCAATTCGTAAAGTACGGCCTAAATTGCTGTAACTCATCAAATTTCGCGCTGACATTGAAACGCGCATGCGCACCGACTCCAGGCGCGTAAAATGACGCCATTTACATCGGTACTGCAGTATGCTGTTCACGGTGTCGGTTCAAAATGTTTAAAACAATCGATGGGTCCGTCGAGTGTGATTCGGTTTTTGACAGCAAAGAACGTTTCAACAGCGGACATTCATCAACATATGAGTGAAGTGTATGTCCCCAATGCGATGAGTGACAGCAAAGGACATAAGCAGATGAGAGCTTTCAAGAACAGTGTCCATAATGGACCGCCTTTGGGCAAGCCATCAATGATCACACAAGATTTAGTCAATACCGTGGATGAAAAAATCCGTGAAGATCGAAATTGAACAACGTCCACTGGTTGGTCATCCTCACAGGCGGCAGACTTCTATGACGTCAACATACAAAATCTTGTAAAACTTTATGAAAATGTTTAAATAAACTTAGTAAGTATGTAGAAAGATATACAAAGCTGTAAGGAATTAAATAAAATAACCGTTTTGCAATTATATATGATGGTTTGATTTGTATAAAGGATGCCCTTCTATCTCTTACGTATTACCACTTACACAAAATCACACAAAATTAACTTAGGATGAAGAGGAGTTCACGAGATATTCATGGAAAATTTAAAACGTAGGTATTTTATTTATTTACACACTGCAGTCAGTTTTTGAACCCATGTGAAAAAAAGAGGAATTGTATGAACTACTTTATAAGATGGCGTGTAACAGTTCAACTTAGAAATACTTAATGAATATTTTAGAAATGGCTAATGCTACAAAATAGTTATTTGACGACCTCGGGATCTAGGGATGACATGATAGCCTCTGTTCAGGAGACCGCGAGTTCCAACCCGGCTGAGTGCGATGAATTTTTCGGGCGTAAAACCTTAGCATGGCTTTTTTAGAAAGGAAGTAAAGCCGGTGGTCCCGTGTCGTACATTTACAACCTTTCACACCCAATATAGAATGTAAAGGTAATTTGTGTTCGAAATTCTTAGTGTTCTATCCTTGGAAGGTGCTAAATCTAAATATTTTGTTTGTATTTATCACAGTTTTTGTTTTTGATTGTTTTGAATGAAGCGCAATTGTACAGAAAGTAAGCAAAGGCATTAGATAGTTTCCGCAAATTAGGTATTCTTCCATTCCTGACAGCCTTTTTATCAATTTAGCTGAAAATATTAGAATAATAAATAATTAAACGGATTGAACTATATTTTTATTGTTATTTAAATTAATTGTTTCATTTGTTGTAACAGACATATTCCACCTGGGGAGCGAGAAGACTTCTTAGGGAGTACGTAAAATTTAAAATACGCATACAGTCAGCATAATGTTTCCTGAATGATCACAAATAACGAAAAATATTTCAATCAGAAGGATTTGAATAGCCCTGTATCCAAGAATCCATTTTACTTACTCTACCCGAAAATGATAGCTTACAGCTGTGTCCATTAATCATTTGCATTCTTTGATTCAAACGTCGACAACAATGCGAATGTAGGTCCTGACTAATTTATAATCTCTGGGTACTCAGTATATTTTCGTGACTATTATGTGCAGATTCGTTTTCTTTACTCAAACTCTCACATCTCATTCTTTATATTTTGAACTAACTTTCACCGCTGAATTTATTTTTATCATTGTGATTGTGGATTCTATTGTAAGACGGATAAATTGGTTTTAAGAAGAAGACGTAAAATCAACGAAACAAGTGATAATGACGATGTTGAAGCACCGCCATTGAAAAGTGCGACAACGTGTGTTCCACCATGTGTTGAAGTTGAAACATCTACGAGCAAGGTTGAAACTTGTGAGAAATGTGAAATGCAGATATTGCAGTGAATCTTACATTAAATATGGACTCGTACCAAACATGTGTGATCCACCTCTGCATTATTTGCAACCAACCTCCGTCAAATAAGGAGTTGGAAGATCCCTCCACTCAATTGTTTTTGCACACGAACCACCAGGACGCGTATTGTCTTGTGATATTTGAATTGAAAAATGAGATAAAGTGTTTCTTACAATATTGAAATCCGATCTGGTGTAGCATTTTGAGGATGAGTGGATTTGCAAATTAGCTTATCTGACGAGTATATTCAACAAATTTCACGAGTTCAATCTTCAACTCCAAGGTTTTCACAGAAAACTCATTTGTGAGCTCGGTTTCTCTGTCTTGATAGCAATCAAAACGAAACAAAGAAATCGGTTGAATCCAGAATCACTGCTGAAGTCGTATTAACGAAAATTCGGCCACGATTACAGCAGCTGATGTTAAGAAAAAAAGTTCAGCCATCTTTTTAACAAATCAGAACCATATACAAATGCATATCACTTTTTTTTGGTGAGTGCCATATGTGGCGTAGCTCTTGAATTTTGTTTATACATTTATAGCATAGTTTAGCAATTTTTCTGAAGTATTTAATGCTATACTTTGGGAATGCGCGCCAAAAAAAAAAAAATAATAAATAAATAAATAAATAAATAAATAAATAAATAAATAAATAAATAAATAAATAAATAAATAAATAAATAAATAAATAAATAAATAAATAAATAAATAAATAAATAAATAAATAAATAAATAAATAAATAAATAAATAAATAAATAAATAAATAAATAAATAAATAAATAAATAAATAAATAAATAAATAAATAAATAAATAAATAAATAAATAAATAAATAAATAAATAAATAAATAAATAAATAAATAAATAAATAAATAAATAAATAAATAAATAAATAAATAAATAAATAAATAAATAAATAAATAAATAAATAAATAAATAAATAAATAAATAAATAAATAAATAAATAAATAAATAAATAAATAAATAAATAAATAAATAAATAAATAAATAAATAAATAAATAAATAAATAAATAAATAAATAAATAAATAAATAAATAAATAAATAAATAAATAAATAAATAAATAAATAAATAAATAAATAAATAAATAAATAAATAAATAAATAAATAAATAAATAAATAAATAAATAAATAAATAAATAAATAAATAAATAAATAAATAAATAAATAAATAAATAAATAAATAAATAAATAAATAAATAAATAAATAAATAAATAAATAAATAAATAAATAAATAAATAAATAAATAAATAAATAAATAAATAAATAAATAAATAAATAAATAAATAAATAAATAAATAAATAAATAAATAAATAAATAAATAAATAAATAAATAAATAAATAAATAAATAAATAAATAAATAAATAAATAAATAAATAAATAAATAAATAAATAAATAAATAAATAAATAAAAAATAAAAAAATAATAAATTACTGATGTTAGGAATTCTTGGGGGGTGTTAAGTACAAGAGAGTAGTATGTTTCCTGCCTAAAGCAATGACTTCATATTCAGTTTTGTATTATTAACCCTACAGATGATATAAATATCGTTTGCTAATGGTTTCCCTTTTTGCTTGAGTTCTAGATGGCTCAGAACGTTTAAAATTGTCATTTATTCATTCCTGAAAGACTAAAAAACTAAAAAGGATGCTGGAATTAAAAAAGAACATATTCACTTATTAAAATGGCTTTCATTACTTTTGGTTATAAAGCAAAACTTGAATGTATTTTATTCCCAATAGTTTTCTAGTATTATTTTACTAGGAATTGCAAATGGTTTGAAACAAATCTTAAAGAAAATACATAATTGAATGACATAAGTAGGTACACATTTATTAGTGTTTGGACACTGTATTAAATTTGTTAATTTGATGCAAACAACAAAGAGATGAAATAAGTGAAAGACCTTTTCAGTATAACAGGTTACAGTAAATACCTATTAGGATTTCTATATTATTTAATGTGATTAAGTTCCAAATTGTGTGAGCTAAATGACTCATAATCAAACAATAGAACATGACTTAATATATTTTTGCATTTTAGAGTATTAATAAACTTAAAAGGAGTTAAGTAATCATTATTTTCACCAAGAGCTACCAAATAGTTTTATTTGCAAGTGTAAAATGCCAGAGCATATGTAGATTCTACTAGAACAGCTCTACAGTTATTGTTAAAAAATCATTCACAGGCATTGACAAAATTATTCACTAAATATGTTACACCTCTGCTTTTAGGTATATCCTTTACTTCTGGTGCTTATTCATCCATTTAATTCCTTGTAATAAGTTAATTTCCTATTCGTTTGTTTGATTGTGAGCATGTATTTATAATCCTAACATACCATTTGGCGCTGCAGGCTTCAAACAGTTAAGTAACTGATGTCTAGACTGTCAAAATCGATAAATGCTAGATTTGTACTTCGTGTAGAAAGGTGTCCTGCATTACGTATTTTATATGAACGCGTAAAATACCTACGCAGATGTAATTTACTTCCCAACCATGTAGGAATGGGATATGATGATTTTTATATACTTGTTGTAGGAAAGTTGGGACGAATTAAAGGGAAATTCATGTGCTGGAAGTAACCTAGTGCAGTGCAATTTAGCAATGCATGATCAGTTTTAAAACTCCATGTTTGTAAATAACCTCCAAGGCAATTCAATATGCTCGCTACAATCTGTTGAAAAGTTCTACAAAACAGGATTGATGGTACTAATTTCGTTCTTTATGCTTTCTTTCAACTGAATGATGCCACGAGACTTGTTGCAATAAACCTAGTTTTCAAATAACCACGCATTAAGTAACTAACTACAGTCAAATCAGCAGATCTTGGCGGCCAACGATGTCTCCAAATCATAAAAATGTGTGCACTGGAAACAATTAGGTATCTCAGACAGCTCATTGAACCACGAGCAGTGTGCTCTATGACCCATCTTCCTGAAGCCATAATCCATCATCAAGCTTAATTCGGACAGGAATTTCCAACATCATGGAGATTGCATCATCCTGAGTTGGTAGTCACAGTACGACTTTCTTATTATTCAAAAAATTGTGGACCATATTTCCAAAGGCTTAGACGTCATATCAAACTGCCAATTTCTGGTTTGTGTAGGAGTATTTCCCCACATTTGTAAGGGTTGTTCATCATTCCAGTAGCGGAATTTGGGATTGTGCCGCAATCGACATAATCATCATTTAAGAATATCAGGATTAACATGCGATATGTGAATGAACAGCCTACAAAACTGCAATCGAGGAAGTTTTTCATGGTTTAAAATGCTGCAAAATGAGCTTTGTACGGATGAAATTTAAATTCCAGTGCAGGAAGTGATGAAAACTTTCTATCCGATAGTTTCCAAGCCTGACTGGTGCCTTCCGGAAGAGCTGGAGCTTTCTGCACAGCTCCTCTAAATCTAACGATGTTCTCAGGCCTAAACACTCTTGTTGCATTTGCAAAACAATAATCACAAGTAATATCATAACACGTGTGACCTAGCCGATAAATTCTAGAGCGAAGTAAGACTATTTCATAAATAAAATACGAACTTAAATACTACACTACAAAAATTTGACCAGAAAATATTAAACCCTATAATTACTATTAGTACGTACAGTTTGACTTACTCAATACTGCCAACTGTGGAAACCGAAAACCAAGTATTGCATTCCCCTTGATCTTCGGTGTAATATTTTTCTTGGACCATTTTAGTCACTACGTTCCATATTGTTTTCAAGGCGTATTCTTTGTATTTTTTCCCATTACCCTTACAGCAATATCTTCATTTGAAAAGGGCCCTAATGACCTAGTCGTCGACGGGCCCGTAAACCCCACTACTCACTCACTCACTCATTTGAAATATCTGGCGAGATTTCGCATCCCCATTCATTGCAGAAATCATTGAACTGATTCCACACACTCGTTCTATTTTTATTGTAGATACCTATTACTTGCTATAGAACTTTGAACTATTGTTTCAGTTTCATAATTTAAGGTATCAAAAAATAGTTATGAATTACCCTACATTTTGAGTTTTGATTGTTAATGGATTGTGATAATTGTGTTTCAAGACTTATGGGAATACAATTGGCGGCACTGACTAAACAAACAATGACCTAGCAATGAATGTTACAAACCAAAGGATGACCAGATAGTAAATCGTATCTATATGATAAATTAACGCCTCTGTCTATGAAATAGTCTCAAATACTCCCAAACAACCACTTATAGTGTTACGCAGTGGAGTTCTTCCATGCCGCAGGATAAGAAATTCATTCCTAGATCATCTCTGCACTCGAGTGATCAATTTTAAAAAAGTTCTTACTGCAAACATAGGCTTTGCAATGTCTTTTCGTACGAAAAACAATCTTATGGCTTCGGAATCACATTGCGAATACTACTGCCTTCCGCACTCTGTATTTAAGCAGAGAAGAATGACAATGCATGGTGTACTTAGATATTTGTCCAGGTTGTGCGAATTATTCTCTTGCGGATCATACAGCTTTATATAAAATCCCAAACGAAATTTTGGGTTAGTGATACAAAGCGTTATTGTTTCTATCACTACCAACTTGAAACAGAAGAAAACAAAGGGGCTTTCTTATTAAAGCCTTTGACATTTTAGGGATCAACAGGAAATTAAAATCACGGTATCTAAAGATCTGTGCTATAGGTTTTCATATTATTTATTTGTTAAGGAAAACTACTAGAAGTAAAATAAATACATATAAATAAATAAAATAACAATAAATTACTTGCAAACTATTATTATTATTATTATTATTATTATTATTATTATTATTATTATTATTATTATTATTATTATTATTATTATTATTATTATTATTATTATTATTATTATTATTATTATTATTCGCCCTTTTATTCATGGTATGTTTTTAACTACTTTCTGTCACTTATTAATATACGTAATAGAAAAGTAGATTACTGTACTTATTTCGCTTATTCACATGAAGAAGTTCATCAGAAATAGATACATGCTTGGGAGTCTTTCTGAACCCAAAATAGCTGTTTTAGAAAAATATCCATATAGGATTAAATACAAAATTGATATTTAAGTTCTGCATCTTCCCAGGATGCGACAAGTGAATTTTCAATTAGTCTTACATATAAAATAATTAGTTTTTGCTTAATTACTTTGCTTAATCATTATTTAATGTCTGTTCAAAACGATTGTATGAAAAATAAAACGTAGATATGTATAATTTTCTGCGAGTAGCCAGTGAAGTCCTTTTCTGAATGAATTTTGTATAAGTCGGTATACAGTAAGAAACAGATATAAATTTTAAGAGAGGAAAATGTAGATCTTTTTAAAAGACACAAATAAAGTGTTTCTTGCATAAACATTTCGGAGATATTCGTTGTTTTCGATTTTAATGCATTTTATGGAGTGCTAAATCAACAGTCCTTTCTTTCACGTGAAGCCATGCAAAGCATGTGAAATTTCAAAGTCAGCATACAGGGACATATATGGCAATTGACAGCGTGTTAAACAATAAAAACTTGACTATCATTGCAGCCTATGTACCCCCTTGTACTAAAACCAAAGTAGTAAAGCAATTTCTGTAACTGTTTCGATTAGCATGAAAAATATGCTTAGGTAAGAATAGTTTTTGAAAAAATAAACATAACAGAGGGAATCATGTGAACATTAATAAGATCTCAAATTTGTTCACAATATAGGTGCAGCACTGTTTTATAGGATATTACCCGAGGAGAGCATAATTGCCACTATACTGAAGTTTCATATGTTTATTTATGCTCGACGTGTCAAGTTTAAAACATTTATAAGCTGTTTATAAAATTTACATGTTATTGTAACAGGTGTCCGATATTTTAATCACGTATTTGTTATTCGATTTTGCATATGAGAATCGATAGTTGCGCCTTTAATTGTGAAATTATTGATTTTATTGCCAAGCTGGCAATACCGAGTAATTATGCTATACGTTTTTAAAAAGTAGACTTTTAGTATGAGAGACAAATTGAATTTAGTAGAATTTGTGATTTTTCTAAATTTGAACTGGTTGTTATTCGATTGAACATACGAGAAACGATAGCTTCGCTTTCAGCTGCAGGGGAATGTGCGCAGATGGTAAAGTATTGATTGCTACATCGGATCTTTTGATTGGTGGTAGCAGTATCGTTATGAATGGCGTATAAGCGCTAATTATGGCATGGTCGAGCATACATTTTTATTATTATAGAGCACCTTCAGAAATTAATAATATAACTTACAAAACAAAAGTTGAATTTCCTATCGAGTTTGAGCACGAAACAAAATTAAAATGCCTTTGATAAACACTGGCAACTATTTTTAAACAAGTCATTATTTTAAAATTCACTCATATGCAAATTCTGTCATCAAGGCCGTAAAAGAGAAATCAAATCTTTATATTCTTTGTATTCGAAAGCTATGGTTAAGATTATAAGGGTTTTATAATGCCGCTATCGAGGTTGTAAGATAACATGTTTATCTTAAGGCAATATTGTGGTAAGGTACGGTTTTTTGTTGACCAGCCGGCGAATGAAAAGAACAACGCTGTGTCAATTGGATGGAATTCGTTCCACAGAAAAGATATAGTGCAAAAGAAATCGCATTAGTTCCATGCGCCTTTCACCCTTAAACACAAACCTTGGGTTGATAATGCGCCTTGTTTAGGTGCTCAAGACAACATGACAAGGAAGTCAAGGACTCTTTCTATTCAGTAAACAGAACATTCCGTTTTATTGTACCTTAGCCAAGTTTCAACCTGTTGTTATAAGTAACGCTTGTTACCTGTTACAGAATTACCTACAAACTCTTCAAAGAACGGGGAAAAACAACGAAATGAATGTTTTATTACTGAGGCTCTGTGAAACATTTTACAAATTGATATTTTATAATATTCTTATACGCTTGTATATTTTACATAAACAACTGAATAATAAGACTGCGTGACCAAGTAACTTGCTACTATGGCAGACACAAAATTTAATGGTGGCTGAGCATTACTATTGTCTTTCCTGTAGTGTAGATAAATGTTGTGGATATCACCGCTTTAGAGCGTGATTGATTTCACAGCATGTGTAAGTGTACAACACCGCAAGGAGCGGTAAGTTTCTGATTGGAAGCTGTGTCGAGCGACCCGCCGTTAAATTTTGTGTCAGCCATCATAGAAAAATTACGTTTTCCACGATCAGAGTTAAACGTTGGTTTCTAGGTTACCAAAACAAGGAGAAGAGTGTGAAGTAACAATGAAAACAAGCATATGATTATTATTGCATGAAATATTAACTAACCAACTGATGGAACCCACAAAAGCATTAAATCGTTATTACCAATCAACTCTATAAGGAATTGGTAATTATATTTATTACCTACTTGATGACATACATACTATATACATATTCCTTGTTCGCTTAGGTTTAGAAGATATACCTACCTACCTAGGCTACTTTGTGGAAACATGTCCAGGAATGATTCGTCACGATTTATTGAAACGTACCACTTGTGATGGTTTCGAAATTGCAATGTTTATGTTGACAAACACATTTTCTAACCTTATTTTTATGAAAGAATAGACCTAATTGTCATTGACAGCAACAAAATAGGGGATTAATTCTTGACCCTACAATCCAATTTGAAAAAAAACAAAAAAAAACTGTACACCAAATTAAGAGGTTGATAAGGGGGAAAAACACCTTGACAATAATTCTAAAGCACCCCAATGAAATAGTTCTAGTGAAATTCAATAAACATAAATAAATTGCAACAATTTAGCAACATAGCACAGAATCGAAACAGATTTTCCCCTCATTATTTCAGTAGTGTTTCTCTTAGTCTGTAATATGTATTTTTTTCTTTTCACAAGCGAACAGATAGTCAACAGATAGTGTAAGAACGATTTGCCTCATTAAACAATGTTAACCAAGTTAATTTATGTTAACTATAGACAAAACTGTTTTCTAAAACATAAACCATACCTATTTACATTTTAAAAGTATTTTGCTTTTGAAGGAAATAGGATTCTGTCGTAGGTATATAGATATACATATAAATGTTCTCGCTTATAACTATTATAATTGTTATTTTTATTATTAGTATCAACATTTTATTTGTGCACAACTTAGTGCGTTTTATAGCAAAGTTAAAGGAATATTTTATACATCTATGAGTTTGAAAAATAGTTTATGTCAGTAAATGTGGTTAGTTAATTAAATTGTCTGTGCAGTTATTTAGTTATACATGTTCTTAAAGTACAAATGATCAAAAACTAAAGACAATATGCCAGAAAAAAAATACAATTAATCGTTTAAATGCTGCAAGCTGAAAAGAAAGAAATATGCGCATGAAGCCAAGCATTGTTGTGCTACGATCTGTATATCGCAGTGCCTTTAACGTTCTAAGAAATCCTAAATATGAAAGTATAATCTTTCATCAAAAAATTACGATGAATTTTTGGAACTATAATTAAGAGCATATTAAAAGCATACATTTCATTAACATCTAATAATAGTTTGTGAAAGAAAATTTACCTACTTAGCAAGCTAAAAGAAAAGTCATATTTACAAAAATATTTTTTACATGATTTAACATGACTTATCTTTGTAAAAAATCTAGGTATAGATATTGAATTTTAAAATTACATTAATATGTTTTATATACCAACGTGGGCATTATAAAATACCTTACAAGGGTTTCATAAAAGGAAATGTCGGCTAAATTACACAGTTAGTAAGGAAGGGAGTAAAAACCAATTTTATTCACATATTCGTTTTCTGTCTGTATGATGTTTTCCAATAGTACGAATACCGATGGCCACTTATTAATACAAAATGGGTCCTAAATCTATACCTACCCTGGGCGCAAAACAGTAACTTTATAAGTCTATATTATTCAAAGTCCTGACTTTTAAGTACCTCACAACATTTTAAAGTGATAACTGTGACTTTGTGATTATTTTTGAATGCTCATTAGAGCTCTGTAAACCATCAGTATTGCAGCAATACAATGTAAACAGTTGTGAACTATTTCCACAGTAACTAGGTCAAAATAAGCGTTTCTCTTCTGGTTTTGCATTAGTATACGTTGATGTGTCATAAACATGTGATAATACAAGCTCAACCTAGCTTCAGTTATCGTAATCATAAACAATGCTAGAAGGTTATTTGATTACATTTTAACTCGTTAAAATGCAGTCATGTTTTTCCTTTTAGTGTCACGGAAATGAAATGAAATGAATCAACCGCAATACTTACAATGTAGAGTTTTTCTGAAAGTAACTGTGTATCTATATGTGTTCATTTCTTACATCTAAATTATTATATTCTATATGTAGGTACTTCGTGTTTGTTTTACTTCTGGATTCTGCATTAACTATTTTAACGTGTAGTAATTTAGGATTGCATTATTGTTTGCGTCATTTGTCGAGAAATGGTAACATTAAAGTCATACTTTAGTTATAAAATCCTACACTCATAAAAAGCGGTATTCTTTTCTCACTTAGATAAAAACACACATAAATGATATTAATTGTAAAACACACTACATTTTTTACAAAAACATGTTTCTAGCAAAATAATCATTTAAAACGACTAGTACGATTAAAATTACTGGAATAACACTAATGTCCAAAGCAAAAATAACCAGGTATGCGTTAGGTAGCTATTACTCATGCCTTTTTAAAGGGCTTGGAATAAGGAGAAACAAAATATTGGCGATAAAATACTCTGTGGATATTAACCGAGTAGATAATTGATTCAAATAATTTCACTATTAATAACAGCTTTTCCGCAGGTGGATGATTTGGACAGGTGAAGTCAGTTTTAGCACCCAGAATACCAATTAGAAAATCACTTTTTGTTTTTTTAGTTTGGAAAACAGGCGTCATTTCCTTGAGGTACAGAAGTTCAATATAATTTCACACGATAATCGCTTTTTGTTGTATCATGCTGCATAGATATTTATTGTTCCAGATGAATTTAACGCGCACTTCACAGCAAATACCAATCTACCTGCAATTGACGGGTTAAATAAAACATTGAAATGCGTAGTTTTGTGTTTAAAAGGTTTAGTACTTTATAAACACGAATTATATTCTAATTACTGCTTCGTTTCTTGAAGCTTGCTACACCGTCAAAACTTGGAGAAATGAAACAACTGCATATCGAAATGATTCGACAAATGACAGCCGGAAGACTCAAATGTTGGTCTTGGAAACAGTTGAGTACCGCGTTTATTCTCCGTACAAATTTATATTTTTCTAGCTCTTTGCCTCAATACAAAACATTCATTACAATAACATTTATTTGTTAGAATTAGCATAAATTTAAGTACTGTAGATTATTAGTCAATGAGTCTGTGATTATAATTGGATAATGACACTATTTCACCGTATTCTTGTATACCACAAGTACATATATTTTAAAACACAGTTTAATAAATAGATTTGTTTATTATATTTTTCAGTAGTAGATATTTTAAACTGCCGAACATAATCTTATAGCCCAAATAATAATGTTCTGAAATTGACTCATATCTAAGACCCCTGAAGGGAAGGAAAACACATGAATTATTGTATGCATTGCTCTTTCTGATCTAACCACTTACAGATATCAAGTGGCCACTACAATTTCAAGAACTTTTTTGACTGAAGCAGGATTCAGAGGTTTATAAATTTGTAGTTGCATCTGTTGACACAACATTATTTTACCTTCTACATCAGTAAGTAATCCTTTTAACGTTATAGCACGTTTGCCAATCAGAACATAACTAACTGTTAATTTTCAATACTATAAGAGTTTCAAAATAGAAGTTCTGACATGCATGGTTTTCTACACCAACAAAAAAGGTGAGGTTAAAACCGCGGGAAGAAGAGCACAACATTATTACAGCAAAAGCTTTGCCATGTTTACAATACTATATAGTGCCTACTACATGGCGTGTAGCTATTACTATTTCAGTGCAGTGAAGTGAGAGTTGCCCCATTTGACGGCAACTGTTCTGCTGTACAGGCCACGTTGTGCGGCATTTGACAAAACGCGAGATGGGTCATGCGACTCTGCTGCAGCCCCCAATGTAAACCCTATTCTATTAAAACAAATCATCTAATTACACATGGAAAATGGCTTACAGAAATGAATACGTATAATTAACAAGTTTTATTAGTCACTTAGAGCGTCCTTTATGAGTTATACCTGATCTAAACTGCACAATCATGGGGCATCTTCAATTTTATGAAAATTATTAATTAAAAATAAAATATATACAAATAAGTATCCTTGATAAATGTATTTCTTACCAACTGCATGCTTAATAACCATGCCTAAAACGTTACAGGTTAAACAACAGTGCATTCAACAAGCTTAAAGTTTCCCAACTTCATTCTTTAGCTCAGAATGTAATGGTAACTAGAATTGTATTGTTGAGAAATAGTAAGTCTTAGCACTATTAGCTATAAAAACAACAACAGTTTTACAATATTTCTTCGTTAGTAGAAAACATTAAAAATAAAAATATGGATAAATTAATTTTGTTCTTTCAATTAATAAAACAAATACTCGCTAACATAGATAAATCTCATTAATCAGAACTAGCAATTTTGGAAACCTTTCTATAAGCTGTGGTTTAACTCACGTCGTTTACTCTATTTGACAGAAACTGTGCACAGACATACGGCATTTCTCGTTCTAGTGTAAGTCATTGTGAACCCCATTTGACATCCACGTTGGACAGACGAATTACCCATGCTACTGCAGATTATTATTGTCCATTTGAGAAATACTATCCGCTTATACATAGCTGGTTGTGCGGCATTTGACTATGTGCCCATAGTACAAAAGTAATTGTTACCCCATTTGACCGATGCAGTCACCTTGTTTTGTGCGGCATTTGACTAAAAGCCCAATAGCCCATTCAACAGCTTGACCTGTCAGGGGTGAAAGGTAGCTTAGCTTACCGAGGGAAGACCGGCCGCCCATGATCGCGGCGATGGAGAAGTCGGTGGCCCGGGTGGAAGTCGCCGTCTTGGCGGTGGGCACGACGAGCACGGCCAGGTCTTCCTGCATGGCGCCCAGCAACATCACACCAAAAACACCACTCACAACCCTTCGGCAGCTACAACAACAACAACCACCGCCAGTTCCATGGCCTTCTCGACACAGACTGACCGCGACTTGTGAGCTGCCTGCTGCCGCCGCCAGGTGGCAGGTCGAGCGCGGCGCGGTAGGCGGGGCCGAGAGGCGGAGAACTGATTGACAAATTACGTGGCGCGACGAGACCAGGGAGGGGGGCATGCGGCAGGGAGCTCGGGGCGTGGTCACCATATGTAGATAAAGGTCGACTATTGGTCGACGAAATGGCAAACGGTAGCCACGATAAAGGTGTGAATGTTCCCAGCCTTATCAGTTCAGGAAATACGCAATCACACCTCGTCAGGTTCACGGATCTTAGCCATCGCAAACTAAACGTGTTCAAATCCCTCAGTAAATAACGAGAGGGGAGGGACTAGTTACCTGTCAAATATTGCCATATTAGATATCTGATTGCCATCCTCCACCTCAGAAACACCGCAAACCAACTACAAGCCAGCTGAGAACTTACATACCTCGGTGTTATTATCGCCTGCTGTTATCCCGATAATGTAACCCTGCGGCGGGTGCGCATGTGCAGACCAGAGTTGTTTCCAAACACCTGTAAGAAAGAACCGAATTACACGGCGCTCTTCCTTAGTCATTCAAATACATAAATTAGCTTTAAACCAAATATCCTGTAAATCCGTGAGCTTGCGATAAAGGCTTATGAAAATAAATGTGTGCCTTCCAGTAAAACATGCATTATCCATATTTCAGTGAAAATCAATGCTCCACAAACCACAATTATTACAGCTTTTGTCTACGAACGAACAAATTAATATATTCATTATAGATATATTACCTGCTATTACTATCGTCTAAAAAATGCTTCTGGACCACGTAAAGGTATTATTTACTATGTTTTTTACCCAGGGAATTGTTTTAAATTAGGAAAGAAGCGTCCAAAATGCGATAGCATGTGGTAACAAACTATTATTATGAAAAGTGGATAAAGAAAGAGAGAAAAAGGCTTACAACACGGAATATTTCAGAAACCGCTAATGCTACGAAAAAATTATTTGCACAAATTATGCATTAGGAATAACAAGCTTAACACTTTTCTTCAAATTAGTTGCCTAATTTTTAATAGTGCCATGGGCAACAAAATGATGTAAAAATTAATCAAATAAAAAACGAAGTTCGGTGGATAGACAAACCGACCTATGCTACTCAGGTATATTTTATTTCTTCCGTGAATGTATATACCTATATGTATTCCACCCACATTTCGATAACGAGATTTTACCAGAATACGTGTTTGAGATTCCCTGAATGAAAAAAAAAAGATGTATATTAGAAAAAGAATCGTGTATATGTCTGTTTGGATCTGTGAAGAGCATGGGCAACTGGGAAACGAAAAAGTCGATTCATTAAATACTAAACATGGTAAAACAAGATATTCCAAGGATACGAAAGCAAGATTTTGAAGAAAATCTTCCCGCAACAGCCATATGCACAACAAATGTTTCGTTATTTTTGATTTGATTAAAAAATGACTGTGAAATTTCGAATAAAGAACGATATGTTTAACGTATAAAAATGTTTATTTATATGTAAGTACATATAAAATGTACCTATAGGTACGTTGATTTTCTTGGGAATTACCTGAGATAACTGGTAAACCATAAGAGATAGACAAAATCTTACTACACAAAAAACGTAGGTATATCTCTTCAAGCACACAATTTATGACAAATAACTCTTTTGTGGTGAGCTATCTGTTGGTTTGGATTTGACACATCCTATTTTTATGAAGAACAAATGGCTATTTTCTTTCTTTCTTTCTTTCTTTCTTCTTTCTTTCTTTCTTTCTTTCTTTCTTTCTCTTCTTTCTTTCTTTCTTTCTTCTTCTTTCTTTCTTTCTTTCTTTCTTTCTTTCTTTCTTTCTTTCTTTCTTTCTTTCTTTCTTTCTTTCTTTCTTTCTTTCTTTCTTTCTTTCTTTCTTTCTTTTCTTTCCTTTCTTTCTTTCTTTCTTTCTTTCTTTCTTTCTTTCTTTCTTTCTTTTCTTTCTTTCTTTCTTCTTCTTTCTTTCTTTCTTTCTTTCTTTCTTTCTTCTTCTTTCTTCCTTTCTTCCTTTCTTCCTTTCTTCCTTTCTTCCTTTCTTCCTTTCTTCCTTCCTTCCTTCCTTCCTTCCTTCCTTCCTTTCCTTCCTTCCTTCCTTCCTTCTTCCTTCCTTCTCTTCCTTCCTTCCTTCCTTCCTTCCTTCCTTCCTTCCTTCCTTCCTTCCTTCCTTCCTTCCTTCCTTCCTTCCTTCCTTCCTTCCTTCCTTCCTTCCTTCCTT
>JAUKNM010000064.1:310000-422500 GCA_030765045.1 Tenodera sinensis | reverse complement strand
TGAAAAAAGAAACGAACGTTGGGTGCTTAGGCATACATCTAAGCGCACACCCATAATTTGCCAAGAGAATCTCACGCCGATATTGCAGAGGAGGTTCTGTGGACTCGGCGTAAAGGCTCACCACTGGGCTTGTTGGAAAAGCTCCTGTTGCAATGCGGATGCCCCTATTATGGACCACGTCTAATCTTATCAGCACAGATGGTCGTGCTGACGAATAAACAATACATCCATAGTCTAGCTTGGATCGGACAAATGCGCGATATATTCGCAACAAAATTGTCCGATCCGCTCCCCCCGATTTGCCATTCACTACTCGCATGATATTTAGGGAATGGTCACATCGTGCTTTTAGCTGTGCAACATGCGACAACCAACTAAGCTTTCTGTCCAAGATCAAACCCAGGAAGCGCGTCTCTTCTGCGAAGGGAAGTAAATCTGGACCGAAGCGGATAGAAGGTGGTAGTCGTCTCCAACGACGCCAGAAATTAACGCAGATTGACTTCTCAGTTGAGAAACGGAAGCCGTGCGCTGAGAAGTGCAATAGACAGCGAAGTCGTCTACAAATAGGCATGACGAAACTCCGGGTGGAACACATTTCCAGATGGAGTTAATTGCTATAGCAAAGAGCGTGACACTTAGCACCGAACCCTGAGGTACTCCCTCCTCCTGAACAAAAGAATTAGAAAAAACCGAGCCGACCCTTACTCGGAAAAAGCGGTCCTTCATGAACTCCTGAATGAAAAGTGGTATGCGTCCACGTATGTCCCAGGCATACAGGGAACGTAGAATCCCTGCTCGCCAGCACGTATCATAAGCCTTCTCAAGATCGAAAAATATGCCAACGGTTTGACAGTTCTTCATAAAGCCGTCCATTATCTGTGTCGATATTGACACAAGATGGTCAACAGTTGAACGGCGTCGTCGAAAACCACACTGGATGTTAGTCAGTAGGTTACGACTTTCTAACCACTATACCAATCGTCCATTGATCATGCGTTCCATCACCTTGCAAACGCAACTGGTGAGGGAAATAGGACGATAGCTGGAGGGAAGATGACGGTCCTTCCCAGCCTTCAAGATGGGAATAACGGTGGCCTCCCGCCAATTTTCTGGGAGTATACTGTCAACCCAAACACGATTATAGACCTCGAGCAGGAATGCCTTACCTTCAGGAGAGAGCTGTTGTAACATTTTTACATGAATACCGTCCGGTCCTGGTGCTGAACATCGCGAAGATTTCAGGGAATGCTGCAGCTCCGCCATGGTGAAAAGGCGATTGTAATCTTCTACGTTTCTAGAACGAAACGTGAAGCCTTGAGATTCCACCTGAGTTTTAATTGGAAGGAACTCAGGGGAGTAGTTTTCCGAGCTAGACACTTCTGCGAAAGCACTGCAAAAGGTATTGGCCACTTCAAATGAATCAATAACAGCTGCTGTGGCTGTTTTTAGTCCCGCTATTGGTATTTGGGTCGTTTTAGCTGCAACACGCCTTAATCTATCCCACACAACCAAGGAAGGTGTGTGTCGGTTAAATGAAGCTACAAATTTGCTCCATGATGACCTTTTGCTATCCTTAATGACTTGTCTGGACCTTGCATGCATTTTCTTGTATTCGGTTAAGTTTTCCAAGGTAGAGTGACGTTGGAAAACCCTAAGTGCACGCCTTCGAGCACGAATGACATTCCGACATTCTTCCGTCCACCAGGGGACGGGAAATCGACGGGGGTGTGTAGTCGACCGCGAAATCGATTGTTCAGCAGCAGAGAGAATCGTCTCCGTGAGATGCTGCGCCAAATTATTCAGTGAGTCGTGCTCGTTGTACATAAAGACAGCCAACTGGGTGTAAAGGTTCCAGTTGGCATGGTCCAAACGCCAACCGGGCATACGTGTGGAATATGTATGTTGCGTCAAGAGACTAATAAGACATGGGAAGTGGTCACTAGAGTGTAAATCAGAGATGACATTCCATTGTAAGGAGACTGCCAATTGAGGTGAACAAACTGCAAGATCAAGGTGCGAGAAACTATTGTGAGAGTCCAAAATGAATGTAGGCTCTCCAGTGTTGAGGAGAGCTAGGTTGTGACTGTCCAAGAAATCGGAAATGAGTGTACCTCTCGCACAAGCGCGACTTGAAACCCACAGTGGGTGGTGCGCATTGAAGTCTCCCACCAACAGAAACGGTGTTGGTAACTGGGAAACTAGATCTTTTAAATCAATCTGCGAGAAGTCATGGGACGGAGGCAAATAAAAATTACAGGTGGTGAAATGTATGTTTGGCAGTATTATCCATACAACAACTGATTGTATATCAGAGTGCAATGGTAGAGTTTGCATATACACGTCATCTCTAACAAGCATCATAGCGCGGCCATGTGCCGGTACACCCTCTTCCGGTGTAACATCACACCGTATTGGGGTGTATCGCCTTAGATGGAAAGCGTCATGAGGTCGTAGTTTAGTCTCTTGCAAACATGCGACCAGAGGTTCATTTCCTTTGAGCAAAAGCTCACGTTCTGGCCTTTGAGTCCGAATTCCACGTATGTTCCATTGTAGGATAGCCATATTGCATTGTGTATGGGATAGGTAATTCCAAGGTAACTCTTCATTACTTTGGAGTAGGCGGTTGTTGAACTAATTTGGCCCTTTTCTTTTCTCTTGGGCTAGCATTCTTGTCGGGCGCTTTATCGCGCCTCTTTTCTACTGGGGTTCTCCCAGTTTGGGCAGATTGGTCTAACCCCATGTCCTCTGCCGAGGACGACCGTTTCTCCATAGTGAACTTGGGTGCGAGTGTCTCGAACCGGTTCCTAATGGGGACCGGCGAAGATGAAAGGCGCCGGTCTGAGTCCACCCCTGAAGATTCCCCAGAAGAGGATCTTCGAGGAGATCTCCTTGGATTCTTATATCCCTTTGATGTACTGGGATGAGCCTTATCTTCCTTGAGGAAATCGTTCTTTGTGTAGTTCTTCTTAAACTTTATCGGCGAGGCACTGTAAATAACAGGTTTGCTAGTCTTCTGTGTCGAGTTTGACATTTTCGTTGGTGATCGAATTTTTTTCACCAACAGATTTTGTACACGTTGATACAGATGTGCGCGCTGATGTTGAGGGCTTTGGTATAGAGCTACGGGCAACAAGTGTCTTTTCAGAAATTGTTGCCCCATTGAAATCGCTGGTCTGCGTTGCGATCTCTCTGCTCGGTACCGCTTTAGCTGCAACTGAGCTATAGGTTTCGGATCTGGGAACAGAGGGTTGGCGTAGACGCAAGAGCTTCCGGGCTTCTGAGAAGGGCACCTTCTCTTTAATCCGTATCTTTTGGATCGCTCTTTCCTCTACAAAGCGGGGGCAGTCTCGGGAACTAGATGGATGTTCACCTCTGCAGTTCAAACATGAAGGAGCTGTAGTACATGCACCATCGTGGAATTCATCTCCACATTGAGGGCATGTAGCTAGTCCCTTATAAAGCTCACTTGTATGTCCAAAGCGCTGGCACTTAAAGCATCTGAGTGGGTTCGGGATGAATGGCCTAACTTCGATAGATTCATACCCTGCCTTAATCCTTTGTGGGAACAGATTATTAGTTGGCTTTAACTCACCACCTTCTTTACGTTGAACCCGGTAAACGTGTATGACACCTTGCTCCGTCAGATTCTCTTGAATCTCCTCATTGGATAATCCTTCCAATGCACGGGTGTTTATCACACCGCGCGAGGAGTTCAAGGTTCTGTACATCTCGACACGTACAGGATAACTTGCTAGCATGTTCGCTTTCAATATCTTAGCTGCCTGGGTAGCTGAATGTGCTTCAACCAGGAGCGTTCCATTGCGAGATCTAGTGCATGATTTTACTGGACCAGCAATGTTATCCAAACCCTTTTGAATTGTAAATGGGCTCACCGATAAAAATCTCTTATCTCCCTCAGTTCTAGATATTATTAAGTAGCGAGGACCACTCGACTCTGCTACTTCCTTTACACAAACTTTAGTAGGTTTTGTTTTTTGAGTTTTCGTACTCATGGCGATGACATCCTCCACCATTGCAAATGTCTCCGATGGCATGCTCACATCCTGGGCGCCACCCCGGCTTAGGTGAGAGTCCTGGCCTGGACCTTGCTCACCCTAGGGTCTCACCTTCCAATGTATAGATAGAGGGACCCAATCGCCTTCAGGAGTGCATCAGCTCATGCAATGGTCCCTCCTCGGGACCGACCTTTATCAGCGGAGACGCACACAGATCCTACATGATAACCAGGGGCTGGGACTTACGCTATTACCCAGTCACCTCTTGCGTCACCCCATCCTCCTACAACCAGCGCGTAGGTTATCCATCAGATTGTGTACAGGGAGGTAACAGGTGGGAGGTCAAACACAAAAGTGGACCAAAGTTGATTGGGCGTTTGGCATATGCCCTCTCACCTCTTGGAGGAACCCAATCGAGAGTATGGCTCGGGGCCCCGGGTACGCCAAACCCGTACCTACCGTAGTAGGAGCCCCTGGGGGAGTTTGATTTTGGAGTCCTCTTCTCCTAGATGAGTCGTCGACCAAGACTAGCGAGCCCCGTCTACCCGTTTGGAATGTTCTTAGCTTCCCCTCACCTCTTGCCTACCAGTGGTCACAAAGACACTTAGTAGGCCGTTTGGATCGGGTACTGAGCCCCTCCGCCACGACAAAGCGACACTCCTTCGGAGCGGATTATATTCACACCCAAGATTGTATGGGATTGGCATGCTATACAACATATGCATATGTAAAACTTGCTGAAGTCCTCCCTTTTTATTAGGGCATGTAGCAGGTTGTTTCACTGCAATACTTTAGTAAAAGCCCGACTGTTTTTATTTATTCTTTGAAATGTACAATGCTGAATGGAAATATTTAATGCTTGTCATTATGACAGGACGCTCTTTCATCACAATGATTCCTAGTAGGATATACAGGTGTAATCTGTAAAACAGACAGGAATTACAAAGAGCTAATAAGTAAAAGTGCGTTAAACGTATAAAGAACAAATTGCTGCTCTCTTATTAGAGGAAGAAGCGAACGAAGAAGAAATAGAGATAAAGTAACATTAAATCGTGAATAATTAATGTGGCAATCTTTCACTTCGTACTTCGCCCGTATTTCGCTTGTTTTACTTTACAATATTCCTTTCTTATTGTTCCACTAACAACTGGGGTCACACCGGTGGCTTTTAACCTCTGGAACAGTGATGTTCACCCGCTTAATTGTGGTTTTTAATCTTTGGGTTGGTGTTACTTTGGATTGTTGCATTAAATTCTCTCTCTCTCTCTCTCTCTCTCACACACACACACACACACACACACACACACACACACACACACACACACACGTTCGTGCTTCCAGACTCCAGAGAAAATGGGAACTAATGTTATCCACCCGGGAATCGAACCCGGGACCTCTGGATTCTAATGTTAGCATGCTAACCACCAGACCACAGGGAAACTACTAGGGTTTTCCTACATTTCCAGGAACGATTTCTTCTACAGTGATTTCTATTATAAGAATTTGTATGATAAAAGTAGAAATTATACACTATTAAAGATGAAGCTGAAATTTCAGAAAGTAAATAATTTAAAGGAATACGGGAGGTAACGAAACAAGGAGTAACAATTAATTGATTTAAAGAGAAAAAATAAAAGCAGAGGAATGCATTGTCTAAAGTTTACGGGTGTATATTGTATGAGAAACCCGTTTCATGTAAAAAGCGGAAAAAGTTCGTTAGGTAAGTAGTTAGCAGAGGTGGGCGATTGGATCATTAGAAGCCAGGTTGTATTCGCGAAGTTATATAGGCTTGGAGCTTTCAGGTAGCAAGCTGGTGAAGAGAAAGAGACGATAGCGCTTCTAGTCTATGGATTCTAGGAATTAGGAAAAGGTAGGAAGGGCTCGCTAGCCAGCCGGTAGAAAACGTGATGGGTCGCGTCCATGATTAGTCTTTAGCTAAACACTATGCCAGCAACAGGCCTAGTGGTCACATACAGTTGCGTCTCCTGTTGAGTGTTGGTAACGCAGTTGTCTGCTCGCCAAGTGCAGATATTCATCACCCAAGTGCAGATATTCAGTATTATTATATTATCGGTAATTTCTCCACATTTTGAGCTTAAGGATTCATTAAACATTCTATATACTACGAGCTTGTGTTGCCCTTAGTCCTGAAACACTCACGCATACCCTGAGTAAGGAATCTCGCGGCTCGAGCTAAGCCAGGTGCAACCACGAACTGAGATATTGTGGATTTAATAGTCGGAAAGCAGAGAACTATTTCTAAAGTACACATCATCGGCGGAAAGGTAGGTTGCTGCAATCTGACCGCGCCACGGGACGGTTATTTAAACGATTATTCTACTCATTCGTCACTTTATTGAAATAAACCATTCACGTGCATAACAACCTTAAATATCAGCCAGTGACAGCCTTCATCCATGAAACATTCATCAAATTTCATTATCAACTCCTCTGAATGTTAATTATCACCTTATCTCCTTTTCTTACCTTGGATCAGATTGGAGCAATCTAGCTACCCTGTCCTACAGATGCGGAGCAGCTTAAGTAATTTGACGCAACAGAACCGCTAGATTTAAATGCCAAAATGACTAACTCTCGCTTCAGTGAAGCATCTAATTCCCAAATAGATGAAATAATTCAAAGAAGGAAACCTCAGAACGCAGAATACAACAGGAAATATGCTTGGAATTCTGCGTGCGGAAACAACAAAGTAGGTCAACGGTGTTAAATCTTGTAGGCAGTGCCAATGGGTGTGTCTGTGTGCGCGTGTATGTGCACGTGTGTGTGCGTGTGCGTGCGTGCGCACATGTGTGTGTATTTTTATTTTGTTGTTTAACGACGCTGTCAATTGCTTGGATCACATCAGCGTGAGCGGTGTGTCGGAATATTGTCCCGCAGAAGTTCTTAAGCATGCCAGTAAATCTACTGATATGGAGCTATCGTTTTTAATAATACAATCGGTCTGGGCCGGATTTGAACCCACGACCTTGGGACAAGTAGGCCAGGGTCTATCCAAATGAGCCACCCAGACCGACTTGTGTGTGTATGTGCGTCTGTCTGTATGTTGTGTGTAGTGTGTATGCAGTTTGTAGCGTGTGTGTGTCTGGACGGACGAACGGACAGATGGATTGATGGATGGATGGATGGATGGATGGATGGATGGATGGATGGGTGGATGAGTGGATGGGTGGGTGCGTGGGTGGATGGGTGGGTGCGTGGGTGGATGGGTGGATGGGTGGCTGGGTGGATGGACGGATGGACGGATGGACGGATGGACGGATGGACGGATGGACGGATGGACGGATGGACGGATGGACGGATGGACGGATGGACGGATGGACGGATGGACGGATGGACGGATGGACGGATGGACGGATGGACGGATGGACGGATGGACGGATGGACGGATGGACGGATGGACGGATGGACGGATGGACGGATGGACGGATGGACGGATGGACGGATGGACGGATGGACGGATGGACGGATGGACGGATGGACGGATGGACGGATGGACGGATGGACGGATGGACGGATGGACGGATGGACGGATGGACGGATGGACGGATGGACGGATGGACGGATGGACGGATGGACGGATGGACGGATGGACGGATGGACGGATGGACGGATGGACGGATGGACGGATGGACGGATGGACGGATGGACGGATGGACGGATGGACGGATGGACGGATGGACGGATGGACGGATGGACGGATGGACGGATGGACGGATGGACGGATGGACGGATGGACGGATGGACGGATGGACGGATGGACGGATGGACGGATGGACGGATGGACGGATGGACGGATGGACGGATGGACGGATGGACGGATGGACGGATGGACGGATGGACGGATGGACGGATGGACGGATGGACGGATGGACGGATGGACGGATGGACGGATGGACGGATGGACGGATGGACGGATGGACGGATGGACGGATGGACGGATGGACGGATGGACGGATGGACGGATGGACGGATGGACGGATGGACGGATGGACGGATGGACGGATGGACGGATGGACGGATGGACGGATGGACGGATGGACGGATGGACGGATGGACGGATGGACGGATGGACGGATGGACGGATGGACGGATGGACGGATGGACGGATGGACGGATGGACGGATGGACGGATGGACGGATGGACGGATGGACGGATGGACGGATGGACGGATGGACGGATGGACGGATGGACGGATGGACGGATGGACGGATGGACGGATGGACGGATGGACGGATGGACGGATGGACGGATGGACGGATGGACGGATGGACGGATGGACGGATGGACGGATGGACGGATGGACGGATGGACGGATGGACGGATGGACGGATGGACGGATGGACGGATGGACGGATGGACGGATGGACGGATGGACGGATGGACGGATGGACGGATGGACGGATGGACGGATGGACGGATGGACGGATGGACGGATGGACGGATGGACGGATGGACGGATGGACGGATGGACGGATGGACGGATGGACGGATGGACGGATGGACGGATGGACGGATGGACGGATGGACGGATGGACGGATGGACGGATGGACGGATGGACGGATGGACGGATGGACGGATGGACGGATGGACGGATGGACGGATGGACGGATGGACGGATGGACGGATGGACGGATGGACGGATGGACGGATGGACGGATGGACGGATGGACGGATGGACGGATGGACGGATGGACGGATGGACGGATGGACGGATGGACGGATGGACGGATGGACGGATGGACGGATGGACGGATGGACGGATGGACGGATGGACGGATGGACGGATGGACGGATGGACGGATGGACGGATGGACGGATGGACGGATGGACGGATGGACGGATGGACGGATGGACGGATGGACGGATGGACGGATGGACGGATGGACGGATGGACGGATGGACGGATGGACGGATGGACGGATGGACGGATGGACGGATGGACGGATGGACGGATGGACGGATGGACGGATGGACGGATGGACGGATGGACGGATGGACGGATGGACGGATGGACGGATGGACGGATGGACGGATGGACGGATGGACGGATGGACGGATGGACGGATGGACGGATGGACGGATGGACGGATGGACGGATGGACGGATGGACGGATGGACGGATGGACGGATGGACGGATGGACGGATGGACGGATGGACGGATGGACGGATGGACGGATGGACGGATGGACGGATGGACGGATGGACGGATGGACGGATGGACGGATGGACGGATGGACGGATGGACGGATGGACGGATGGACGGATGGACGGATGGACGGATGGACGGATGGACGGATGGACGGATGGACGGATGGACGGATGGACGGATGGACGGATGGACGGGTGGACGGGTGGACGGGTGGACGGGTGGACGGGTGGACGGGTGGACGGGTGGACGGGTGGACGGGTGGACGGATGGACGGATGGACGGATGGACGGATGGACGGATGGACGGATGGACGGATGGACGGATGGACGGATGGACGGATGGACGGATGGACGGATGGACGGATGGACGGATGGACGGATGGACGGATGGACGGATGGACGGATGGACGGATGGACGGATGGACGGATGGACGGATGGACGGATGGACGGATGGACGGATGGACGGATGGACGGATGGACGGATGGACGGATGGACGGATGGACGGATGGACGGATGGACGGATGGACGGATGGACGGATGGACGGATGGACGGATGGACGGATGGACGGATGGACGGATGGACGGATGGACGGATGGACGGATGGACGGATGGACGGATGGACGGATGGACGGATGGACGGATGGACGGATGGACGGATGGACGGATGGACGGATGGACGGATGGACGGATGGACGGATGGACGGATGGACGGATGGACGGATGGACGGATGGACGGATGGACGGATGGACGGATGGACGGATGGACGGATGGACGGATGGACGGATGGACGGATGGACGGATGGACGGATGGACGGATGGACGGATGGACGGATGGACGGATGGACGGATGGACGGATGGACGGATGGACGGATGGACGGATGGACGGATGGACGGATGGACGGATGGACGGATGGACGGATGGACGGATGGACGGATGGACGGATGGACGGATGGACGGATGGACGGATGGACGGATGGACGGATGGACGGATGGACGGATGGACGGATGGACGGATGGACGGATGGACGGATGGACGGATGGACGGATGGACGGATGGACGGATGGACGGATGGACGGATGGACGGATGGACGGATGGACGGATGGACGGATGGACGGATGGACGGATGGACGGATGGACGGATGGACGGATGGACGGATGGACGGATGGACGGATGGACGGATGGACGGATGGACGGATGGACGGATGGACGGATGGACGGATGGACGGATGGACGGATGGACGGATGGACGGATGGACGGATGGACGGATGGACGGATGGACGGATGGACGGATGGACGGATGGACGGATGGACGGATGGACGGATGGACGGATGGACGGATGGACGGATGGACGGATGGACGGATGGACGGATGGACGGATGGACGGATGGACGGATGGACGGATGGACGGATGGACGGATGGACGGATGGACGGATGGACGGATGGACGGATGGACGGATGGACGGATGGACGGATGGACGGATGGACGGATGGACGGATGGACGGATGGACGGATGGACGGATGGACGGATGGACGGATGGACGGATGGACGGATGGACGGATGGACGGATGGACGGATGGACGGATGGACGGATGGACGGATGGACGGATGGACGGATGGACGGATGGACGGATGGACGGATGGACGGATGGACGGATGGACGGATGGACGGATGGACGGATGGACGGATGGACGGATGGACGGATGGACGGATGGACGGATGGACGGATGGACGGATGGACGGACGGATGGTTCCTGATGAATTTTCCTTTTAAATGGTTAGTAAATACAATACTGCATTTAAATAACATTTTATATTCTAGCCTTTAATTCGTTAAGAGGTCTAACAAATGCTCTTCGTGATAATGAAATTCTCTCGTCAATTCCTGATTCGAGAAATTATTGGTACTTTGACAATCATCTGCTGCATTACTTATCTGCTGCACTGCTGCTCATTAAAGAATGCATTGTATCCACAAAAAACCAGTTCTGACATACCTGAAATTTGTTACATCGTGGAAAGGCCATTTTAAACTTATTATATTATTGGTTGCTGCATATGGAAATTTTCTTGTAGATTTGTCCGACGTTTGCTCCCAAACTCAACATTTCGTTTACTTTTAATATATGAATATATTTTTATAAGCAAATGGAGAATTGGAAAGTGTAGAGTGAGACTGAAAAATTGAATGTCATGACCGGGATTTGAACCACGGATCTACCGGATACCGTTTGACTGCTCTAACCACTAAGCTATCACGGCCAACGTGCCGATATAATATTAAATTCTGCAACTCACTCGCATTATTCCCGGTAAACCACACAGGGAGATCTCAATTTACTTTGAGATAACATACCTTAATGGCGACTTACATGCTGTAAGTACTTAAGTCCCAGGCTTCATAGTTTAACCAACTATGAGGTCTATTAATGTAATTAGTGTTTTCCGTGTGTAGGACGTATTGGGGTGAGACCCGTGAGATTTTTGGTGAGCTCCTTTTTGTGCCAGGTGTCTTTTTCTAAGTGTCTTCTATAGCTAACTCATCAAAGCTCACGCGGTGCCTCCACGTCCTTCGCCGTTCACCCCGGGCAACAGCTTCGGCTGGCAGAGAGAGGCATAGGAATAGGGACAGAAGTTATAGGTTTCTTTAGCCCTTTTCAGGGCGGAAATTTACTACATTCTGTTCCCTAAACTGTTGGTTCGTTTGTCTTCTTGAAAATTTCTTCGCCCCTCCGGGGTATCCCGGAAGGGAAATAGTCCTTCTTAGGGCTACGTTCTGTGTTATTCATTGTAATTGTTTTTGTTGTTTGTTACTGTTTGTAATTTGTGTTCTTGTGTATTTGTGTTCTTGTGTAAGTAGTTTTGTACAAATGTCGCAAAATAAAGAAAAAGAAGGGGAAACTTCGGAGGATCTCTCCCGAAGTAACCCAGAGGAGGAGGATACAGAGGATATAATGCCAGAATTGATAAAATACATAAATAGGGTAGATGAAGAACTTACAGCAGGTGAAAGAACAACGAAAGCAAAAGTACTTAAGGTCAGGAATGAATTTATAAAAATGGCAACCCAAATAGTGTATTCCCAAGGTAGAATAACCGAATTAGAAAAAGAAAATGAAAGATTGAGAAAAGAAAATGAGGACTTAAAAAAGCGTAACGCAACCCCGGCAACATCCACTTATGCAAATATTGTAGGTCCTGGAAGAGGACAAAGAAAGGAGAACAAAATAGAACAGGTTATGACCCAAAAGACAACGAGTGTATTTGTTGCATCTAAATCAGGTCAGGGGCCGACTGAGACGATAAAAACAATTACTGAGTTAATAGATCCTATTAAAGAAAAAATAAAAATAAGAAATATAAGACCAGCTGGTGAAAAGGTTGTGATAGTGACACACTCTGCCGAAGACGCACAGAAAATATTAAATCATGAAAAACTAACTAAAGTGACAAAGGTAGAAAAACCCAAAATGTGGTCCCCCAGACTAATTGGTTACTCCATCCCTGACTGGATAGGGAAAGAAAAATTCATAGACCTATTATATCACCAAAACCTGACGGACGATATGAGCTATGACGAATATAAAACCGAAATTACCCATAGATTTCTAACAGGAACAAACAAAAACAACAAGACGATACATCATGTCATACAGGTTACTCCTAGGTTAAGGAAGACCCTTCTGAGTAAGGGTAGAGTATACATTGATTTTTTCTCTATAATACTTAAGGATTACCTAGCAGTTCCAAGATGTTATAATTGTCAGGATCTAGGTCATGTCGCTAAATATTGTAAAAAAGAAACACCAATTTGCTTTCACTGCGCAGGTGCTGGGCACCTGAAGAAAGATTGCACCAAAAAAAATGACCCTGCTATATGTGTAGCATGCAAAAATAGAAATAATAAGTGTAAAAAGCCAAATACAAATGACTGTGAAACATACAAAATGTTATTAGATAGGTACATTTTAAGAACCGACTATGGCGAACACTGATGATAAACTAAAAATATTTACAAGAAATTAGGAAAGTAGCGGAAGAATTAGAATTAGACATTTTATGTTTACAGGAACCCTACAGTCAGGAAGGTAATATCCCTTATCTCCCCACAAGGTGCAAAACCATAGTTACTAGTGTAAACCCCTGGGCAGCAATCATTATACTAAATAAAAACATAATAATAACTGAATTAACCCAATTTCTAGACCCATACACAAATTGTATAGAAATCAGGTTTAAAGGAATGAATTTCATTATAGCAAATTTTTATTTCCCACCCAGCATAGCAATAGAAGTAGGATTAAACAAACTAAAAACAATAGCCGAGCCTTATCCCATCTACCGGCCATCTTCACGATGGATGCAAATGCAAAATCAACATTATGGTATAGCAATTCAAACGACGATCGTGGCCAAGAAATGGAGAATATTATAATGGAACTAGACTTAGAAATAGCAAATAGACCAAATAACCCACCCACTTACATAGGTAGAGTAGGAGTTTCTTGCAATATTGATGTAACCCTAAACAATAGACAAGCTAGAAATTATCTAACCTCATGGCAGGTAATAGAAAATCAAACGACTTCAGACCACAACTTGATTAATATAGAAATATCCACAATAAGGCAAAGAAACCTAATACAAACAAATAGGTACAACTATAGGAAAGCTGACTGGCATAAACTTAGAGAGTTATATACACCGCCAAATTTTGGGCAACACACAAACATAAATAATGCAGCAAAACTATTAACCGCTTCGATCCACCAGGCTATGCGTAGATCGATCCCTAAAACCCATACCACGAGCACACAACCACACACACCATGGAATGAGAAATTAGAACGCTATAGAAAAAACATGCGAAACACCAGAAAAGCTTATCAGCACGCACAGACACCTGGGGAAAGAGAGGTTAGGTTACTTATATACCGTAGAAGAAAATACGAATATGAAAAGCTACTTCAGAAAACCAAACAAGAAAGTTGGAACAAATTCGTAAGCGATTGTCTGGCACGCGATATATGGGGAGTCCCATATAAGATAGTCCGTAATAAACACAACCCTAATACAATAAAATCCGTACAAAGAGAAAATGGTACATACACAATAACAATAGAAGAAACCATAACCGAATTATTAGACAAACTGTTCCCCTCAGAAACCCCTGACACACACGAATTCCATAGACAACTGCGTAATGAATTAAACTACAACAATGATGAGGTAGAGGTAATCACTTTTCAAGAACTAGAAATAAGAAATGCCATAATGACATTAAAAAAGAGAAAAGCCCCTGGACCTGATGGGATAGTTGTTGAGGTATTGCAAGCAATAATAGATAAAATAGGTGGACCCCTGACCTACTTATTTAACAGATGCATGTATGAGCGAAAGATACCTAATGTATGGAAACTTGCGAATGTGGTTATTTTATACAAAGGACAAGACAGAAACCCTGGTATATGTAGATCTTATAGGCCAATTTGTTTAATAAACACAATAGCCAAAGTCCTCGAAAAACTTATATGTAATAGGTTATTAGAAATAAGACAAAGAACAGGTATGATAGAACAACAATATGGGTTCAGGAAAGGCAAATCGACGGAGGACGCGATAAATAAAATTATAGAAACGGTAGAAAATGATGAAAACAAATACATAATAGGTATTTTTATAGATATAGAAGCCGCTTTCGATAATCTCTGGTGGCCAGTTATCTTCTATAGGTTAAGATCAATACATTGTCCACAGAACCTATATGATATATTCCTAAACTACTTTAGAAATAGATATATAGTTTTTACAAATGACGAGGTAAGACTTACCAAAAAAATAGAGAAAGGCTGTCCCCAAGGATCCTTAACGGGTCCAATTCTCTGGGATTTGTGTATAGAACCCATAATAACAATCCTGACTCAAATGGTAGAAACCTTGGATATAGTTGTATACGCGGACGATATAGTGATATTGACAAGTGCAAACAATAGGAAATCACTTGAGACAAAGAGTAATAACATTTTACGTATACTAGCCTCAGAATGTGAAAAACTAAAGCTAAAAATTTCCAGCCAAAAAACCAAATATATGCTATTAAAAGGTCGACTTCAAAGAAACCCCATACTTAAAATAGGCCATGAAAACATTCAAAGATCCAATAATATCAAATACTTAGGGATAACTATTGACGAGAAATGGAACTACATAGAACATGTAAATGATATAACAAACAAAGGTCAGCATATAATGAATAAAATTTGCAGACTAGCTAGAAACTATGGCAGAATTCCTTATGAGGCAGTACGCATGTATAATAACATAGTGTTAGCATCTGTGATAGGCTATGGGGCAAGCGCCTGGGGACATAGAACTTTCCTCCAAAATACAATCAAGTTACTTAGATCCACCCAGAGGAAATGCTTAATTAGGATGATAGGTGCTTTCTCCACAACCCCCACTTTAGCCTTATGTGTAGTATTAGGTATTTACCCACTAGATTACGAAATTAGGCGAAGAGCAGCCAGGTACTGGTTCAAAAAGAATAACATGGTTAGGGCCTCTCAAGTATTGGGTAATAGAATAACTGACTATTATTCTATAGATGAGATATTAACTGAGGAATATCAGGCTGAATGGGACTCTGTGACATCAGGTAGAAGAACTTACGACTTTTTACCAAATATACTGGAAAGATTTAAAATGCGATACTTTAAACCCACACGAGGCCTCGTACATTATTTGACCGGACATGGACCCTATGAAGAGTATCTACACAGGTTCGGGCAAGTGGACTCAAACCTGTGCAGATGTGGCGAAGTAGGAACCCCCGAACACGCCGTCTGGCTATGTCATTTCGACATACAATACCTAATGAATGCGTATTACGCTTTCCGAGGTAGGAATATATTTCAAATACTGCGAAATAAGCGTGCGTTCAATAAAATGAATCAAATATGTGACGAATATTCAAAACAAAAACTCGAACAATATAGACTATAAAAACTGCAATCTTCGATTGCCAAGATATCTTGAGAAAGGGAATACCATGCAATGTAAACAAAAGACATGGTGTACCCCTAGGGTTTTTACTTTTAGTATAAAAATGTATACTAAACAGTTAGTTCTTAGTTGTAGTTGCTAATCAATGCTGCAAGATCTAATCAGAAAGTTGAAATTATGTTTGTAGTGTATTATGTAAATGTAAAACAACAAGACAAACTCTGTATCTTCCTTCATATTACCATGTATGTATTATTTATCTAATTAGGGTAGTAGTTAAAACTAAATTTCTTTTATTTATTTGTATGTCAATCTTTTTGTAATTTTACTAACCTAGGAATTCTTTCTTTATTTTATTTATTTAGTTATGTAAATGTTTTTCTGTATAAAGATAATACAGAATTTGTAATTAACACTCACATAATTTTTTTCCTTTTCCACTGTATATAATTCTATTATATTTTAACTTTCTATATGTTATTAACCCAGGAGCATTTTGTTTTATTTATAGTTTTTTATTTATTTTATTTTATGTTTTTTATAAGATTTGTATTTTGCTGTACGGAATAGTACAGAGAATGTAGCTAACAAATATAAGTGTTTAGTTTGTAATTGTAGAAGTATTTTTTCTTTCAGTAGCATAATTAGTATAGAAGGTAAGATTTACATTCTTCTAATAAAACTTTGTTCTCTTATAGGCAAAAATCAATTATATAAACAAAAACTGTAATACAAACACCTGTAACTCTATATACATAAAATACAAATACCAGAATATACGATTATACTTAACAAACAAATGTAGTATCACAACTATAAAAATATTACACACAGTGAGAAACAAATTGTACATAAACCAAACCGACAAACATTGTAATCTTAGTAAACACAGATACTTACAAGAAATATTACACACAATGAGAAACAAATTGTACATGAACCAAACTGATAAAACATTGTAATTTTAGTAAACATAGATATTTATAAGAAATAACCATTGTAACCACAATAACAAAACCAATGTACCTAGCAAAATATGTTATTAACAAATTGTAAATTCTAATTAGAATCCAATAAAACTAAGAATCTCGCCTATCCGACAAAGACGGTCTGACCCGAGCGAAGGCACGTTCATTTATTAAATCCTCTGAATTCAATAATAGATAAATGAAAATTGGGTGAACATAAAAAAATGATGAACACGGCCTAGTTTAAATTTTTAGGTACTAGGCCAACAAACATGGAGGGCTATTATCCATTGTAGAATGGATATAGCATATATATGTAGGACGTATTATATGAAAGGTTAGAGTGAGACTGAAAAATTGAATGCATTCCAATAATACGTCCCACACACGCCTAGTATGCAAAAACATTAATTACAAATGGAGAATTCCTGGTACTCAGAACAGGATATATCCAAGCCTTTGATAATGCTGTTTATAGATCGTGTTTTATAAAACTGAAATTATGCCACATCGAAGTGAACAGAAAAGCAAGAAAGTGAAATAGATAATTGACTTTGTGGACTCATGTCTAACCAAGAACCAATCTAAGCGACATGAAAAAAGTAAGTAAGAAGAATTAACTGGTTCGTTTATTAATTATTTATAAAAACACAACATTAAAAGGTCAACCTAAAAGCAAGGTATGCTTATGCAAAAAAATAATAATTACTGTAGCATTTGAGAGATTGTGCAAAAATCGACAATCAAATCTGTGCAATTCTTCTCTTTTTGCAAGCGCATTCAAGCTTAAGGCCAGAAAAAGAAAGAGCCTGTACATCGTGACATAATGTAGGATTTATAGTTTATCGTGACCATCCAATTAAAATGACAAACAAGCATTAATAATTCATAATTTTCTTTGGATATAAATACATCATGCTTTCGTATAAAAATCTGCATGTTTTGTTAATTTACGTCATTTCAAATAAATGCTGGAACAGAAATGAAGTGCAGATTAACAAGATTCTTTTCCCCCAAGAGCAACCGCCTCAGGCAGTAAAGCTTGGTACCCTCATTTGGGAGGTCCCGGTTTTGACTCCCGATGACTGGCCAAATATATTTTTTTCGCAGTTTACTTTGGTCGCTAGGCGAATGTTAGATTGATGAATTCCTTTTCCATGACTTCCCGCCCCTCCGTTTCATTTCACTAACATTTGAATCCAGCCTTTCCAGGCGTCGGCAACGGAGCTTGAAGGTGGTAGAATTTGAGCCTTGTCACTGCTGTTCTCGACGTGGGGGTGTCGCGCGTTATGGTCACCCGTCCCCGCAGGAGGGCAGTGTCCGAACCCGTGAAGCTGGTTGCCGAGCTGACTCTTCAGTATGGGTTTAGGGACTCCACGCTGGCTCACTGGCTTTCGTACAACTTATGGGCATTGCTGTCTTCTTCCTTCCTCCCGGGGCTGACATACAATAGCCTAGCTCAGTGTGGAATCCCCTCCGTTTGTATTTTACCTCTACCTCTCCAAGAGCAAACCCTATCCGTAGAAGCAGTGATGCAGCATTACATTACATACATATTATAACAGCAATTTTTATTATTTATTTTCTCTAGTTTCTAAACAACTTACACAGATTCCCCAAATTACACTTATTTAAACTTCTTACACGCGTTTTCTCAATTAGTCTTTCAAAGTCTAGAAAGTATTCTCTCTCACTGACAACGTCATGCCAAAAACTTCTAATTTATGGGATGCTTTCCACAAGGAAGCTATACCAATGTCAATATATTACAAACACATGGAAACATATGACTATTTTTTCAGAAAAAGGTTTTCGGAGCCTAAAATATGTACTTCGAACGAACTCAATGCCAAAATATTGAGGATACCACACGGAGAAAGAATGATAATTAATGTAAAATATACCAAATTAATTCAATTATTCATCACTTGGTATGATGAATGATGTGATGAACTGCACAGCGCAGATAGGAAATTTAAACTTCCTCAATTGATTTGAGCAATTCCTGCCAGTCCTGTGGCTTCTTTCTATATCTTCTCGTATCTTTCTTCGCAAATCCTTCGTCCACCACAAATCCTACATGGGGTTGCCTGGGATCGAACCCGGGTCGTTTTGGTGAGCAGCGAATGGTTTAACCACTCGGCTAAGGCGCGGTCTGTTTTCGTATTGCGGGATTCAATATTTGTTCTCCATGCCTCTCACAGCAACTTCCAATTACTCACCACCACCGCCACCGCCGCCACCACCACCGCCATCGCCGCCGCCGCCACCGCCACCGCCACCGCCACCGCCACCACCGCCACCGTCACCACCACCACCACCATCATTTTCACTCCAAGGATAAGGCAATGCTGCCTGTTCTGACTTCAAATCATGTCTGACCATGGTTTTCTTGGTCTTCCCGGATGTCTTTTTCACTTTCCTTGCAATCCTTTCTTTAGGCATTCTATTAACATGCTCTCTCCATTCATTCCCATAATTGATAATTTTATCTGCCAAAGAATGGTTTTTAGTTATTCCCTTATTTTTTCTTTTGGTATTTTATCTAAAAGTGTGCATTCTTTTACTGTTCTAAAGAACCTCATTTCGGCAGCCTGTGTCTTGTTTGTCAGCTTTTGTGAAGGTCAATGTTTCGGATCCATAAAGAAAAGTGGGCTCGGCCCTTACTTTATAAAACTTCACTCGTGTTTCTTTGCTAGTTTTTCTTTGAAGGCTTCTATTTATTTTACCACATATTCGCTGGAACATAGGTAATTTATTTTTAAAATCATTTTCCTATTTATAGCTGACATACGTTTCTAAATATTTAAAACCCGTGACTTGCTCTAATACATCATTAATTACAATTTTGGTTCTAACGGTATATTTACCTTGCAACACCATTGTTTTTGTTTTATGTATCGAAACTTTAAAATTATAATCGTCACATAACGTTTGTAAAATATATACTGCTCTTTGCAGTTCGTCTTCAGTTTTACTTAAAATTATCTGGTCATCTGCAAATAGCGTAAAATTTGGTGCAATATGAATGCCTCCATTAATTTTAAATATCCGCCCTCTAATTAGGTCATATGTAGAAATGTTAAACAATATAGGAGATAAACTGCAACCCTGCCAATTACTCCTGTTTGTATAATAATACCTGGCAAAGCGTTGAGGTGTATTGACCTAGACTGCCAAGCGCTACGATCGCTTCATATCTTGTTTATTGTAGGAGCGAAATATCAGTAACTTGAAGTATACTCAGTGATACAACACAAATAGCTGATCTCTCACGCCTACTGATGTATGAGACATTGCTGTCCTGGAGATATGATTGCATCTGAACAGAGTGTACGGACACCGTCTAGCCACGTTTATGCGATAAGCTCGCATATTTACTTGGATTACCTTCAAATAAGTGAAATAACACAAATCATTAATACTAAAGAGGGGTTGGCGATTTCCTCCAAAATTAAAGGGAAGAACAACATGTAAGTTGTTTGAAAACTACTGTCCTTCAAGATGCGTATTTTAGTCTTAAGCGTCTGCATAATGAATTTAAGGCAATCTAACTGAAAACCTAAGTAAAATACCACATGTTACATATTTGTAGGATCAGTCACTTGGCATAGTTTTGAATTCACACACCTTTCACAATTTGACTCAATAACATCACAAAAACAGGTTCTAAGACTGGATGCCAAATTGCTATCTGGGAGTCTGTTTTTGTGACGAGCTTTCAGGAGCTTAATTATACAGAAACCCTGTTCTACTATACATTGTCATAGTTTTTGCTGCGTTGGAAATATAATTTGGGAAACGCCTAATGTGAAGTGTCCGGTACAATTCATTGAATGCGTTTGAATTGTCGCATTTCTGCTATGAATTGTTGAATTTCTCTTGAAGATGACCATTCCATTGTACTTCTATCAGCTCCAGCTGAACTGCTGCATTATTTTCTTTATCTACGTTCATAATGTCTTTCTATGTTGTATTTTTAACGCAAGATACTGGTAGCACATTAGGTACTGAACACGGGTCAATCCACGTCAAATCGAACACCTGTAAAACACGACTTTTTCGTAGGAGGTTCAAAAATTTTTTATGAATAATAGGCATCAAATAAGGACACCCGTATTTTTTATTTCCGTATTTTTAAATCACTTGCTTAGTTATGGCTATTAGAAACTAAGCAATTTCTGCGCGCACCGTAATATAAAATCACTAAGTTCATATAGAGTTGAGAGTTGGGGTGTGGCGCACTGGAAAGGTTAAATATAACACTTTTAACAACTTTCGATCAATCATTATTACACATAAACTTTGGACTGTTTTTTTATGGTATATTTTGTAAAACCAAAAATAGAATTTAAATCGATGTGTTAAAAGTCTAAAAAAAATACACACGTATTTCCTGACATTTTATCTATAAAGTAAGATGTTGAAAACTATGGAGCTTGCATTAGTGCATTTGCTACAATTTTTTTTCCGGAGGCCTGCAAGTGCACACGGACGAGTAACAAGCCAGATGACTGCAGACAGCCTGCGAATTGCCGCGTCAGCTATGCTAGTCAGGTAACTTCTTACTAAGGAAGTACAGGCCATGCAGAAGTATGTCTCCACGATGTACCTTCTTTCTGATACTCCTGTAGCATCTGACACATGCTTTTGAACTTTTGAATTTTTTTGAAAAAATCTTCTGATGTAAACAGTTCTTTGCTTTTAGTTTCTTCCTTCATGTACGTACATACATTTGAAATAATTTCTCTACTCTGACTGTGTAATGTTTTGGTCCCTAATTTAGAACTTACAGGTGGCATAATTGATTTACGCTGTGAACAATGTCTTACAAATTCACTCTTTATCTCAAAGGTCTATGTCTTCAACTGCACGCTGCACTAAAAAGCACCTTTGAGTTAGCAAGACATGCAGATATCACTACCTTCCCCCTCCCTCCCCCTGTGCATGGTTTCATTCGCAGAATTATACAATATGAGCTGATGAAACAGACAAAAACTATGGATTCGCCAACTATGGATTCCTCCAGTCAAGTTCAGAGGCCAAGAACGATGGGTCCAGCTGTACTTAAAAATTACACTCCTTCATTCCTTTGTCAAAAACTGAAGCTTTAGTGAAACAATTTTCTTTCGAAGAAGGAGGTAAAGCTGTGTGTTGTATGGAAACATTAGTTTAAAATGCATATTTTAAAAACAGTTTGAAGATGCTAATAGTGTACATGTAATAGTGTCAGCTAGCAGTGTTCTCCTTACTGTACTGTTGTAACGTTCATGGAACCTCAAGCAGTGGACAGTTGCCGTAATGGAAGGTGGCAATTGTGTGAGGTAGTGTAGCCGCCACCACTGCCTCGCGACTCCGCTGCACTGATTTGCAAAGTTAATTACAACTGAACTATTAGGGACTCCATTCTGATTTTTTCTGAGAATATTGAATAAACTTCATTGTATTTTTTTTCTCCAGATTTTTAAATGGTCGAGTTTGTGTTATTATCTAACTTTAAAACTTTAATCGTATAAAATATAATATTAATAATAATTAATAACATTTTCTAATAAATACCTCACGAATTACTGCGATTTATCTTTAATTTGAGCCAAAGATCAAGTAATTTGCTTCATTACAATCGGAGGTATGATTGATCGAAGAGTGAGGAGCGCGCGATTTTTGGGACATTTGAAAAATTAATATCTGCCAAAATAAATTTTTGTATACAAAACGAAGAAACACGGGTCAAATATATTTTGTTCCAAAACACCAAAAAAAAAATATATCAAGAAAACCTGAGAGATCAAGGTCATTTTTTGCCATATTTTGTTCGATTTGACGTGGAATGACTCATACTACTACGGACAACTTTGCATAGGAATTGTTTTTCCCATTCGATACAGGCGAATCCAAATAAGTCATGTCTGTGCTCTCAGACGCAGCCATTGCTCTGCCGGAATCATACGCAAAACTGCACTGGAACTGGTTTCTAAAGGATTGGCTCGCTATGCTCAGGGCACGGCGAATGGCTCTCTGCGTGGCATTGCCACTCGGGGCCACGATTGACACCACTGAGCTATTTGACCTTTATTCCTGCTTATGCTTATTTCAGATTTTTATTTGTTTCCGTTATTACAATGGCCAAGTATTTAAAGCTGTATATGGCTTTAAAATCAAGTTTTAGGTACTGAGTATCATTTGATCTCGCAACACTACTCACAGCAGTTTTAATACTTGTCTTTTTCTTTATATCTACTACTAATTTCCTTGCTATTCCACGAATACTGTACACTTACGGACAGTACGGATGTAGTTGTGATAGTGGCCTATAAGGCGCACGCCATCCTCCTATTGTAGGTATTGCGTTAGTCGTTTGTAGACGTTACCGCTGGGTCGTTTCTAATCCATCCAACTGGATTTTCCATTGACAGTTTAAATATTACCCTCCCCTATTATGCCGAAGGTTTTAAGTTCTTAAGAAGAAAGTCTGTCCAATTTAAATTATTTTGTTGTTTATTTCCATAAAATCTTTATTAACTAAGCAACACCGCGCACAACAACCCGTTCCGGGCCAAGACCTACCGCCTGTCCGCTGCGTACTCCACCTCAGCGTACCACAGACGTCATGACTTGGATGCAGTACTGGATGTGGGACGTGGTCAGCGCCCCGATCCCTTCTGGCCGGTTATGTGGTCTTCACAACCAGGGGCCGCTACTTCTCGATGAAGTAGTTTCTCAATTGACACCTCAGGGACGTAATGAGGCTGAGTGCACCCTGGACAAAGGCTCCCAGCGGGAGAAAATACCCATGCCGTTACCAGGAATCAAACCCGGGTTTCCGTTTGGTAAGCAACAGCACCACCAATGTGCTAAGGAGGTGACCTAAAACCTTTGTTAGTCTTATTGATATTTAAAGGGGAGAAATTTAGTCGATATCCACAGTTTAGGACCAGTGTTGACAGTTTTATGCGTGTTGGGTGCAGATTGTGGCGTGCCGAGGAAAACACATAAATTCACTTTAGGACATGTGTGTGTGTATGTTTTCGGGTTATCATCCAATTCGTAGTTCTTTAGAATAAGTTACTAAGTTAAAAAAAAGTCTAACTATATTTGGTTAAATGTTAATAACAGGTTCTTTCCGTTGGCAATGAGAAGAGCAAGTAACTTTCCACTGTACTTGGTTGACCTCTGCATAACTAACAAGTATGTATAATCATTAAACACCCAATTGGGAGGAATACGTAATTTTCTTCCGGTATTAAAACATATAAAGTTTACAACTTGAAAGCTGCAATATCTCCCACTTAACCTCTAGTAACGCAAAGAAGGAAGCCATTTTCTGCGTCCGATTGTTTGTTTTCTTTAAACCCTTGCATCTTAACTTTGTATTAATTTGTACTTGTGTATTTAAGGCGGGATAACATATGACAGGCGTAGCTTTAATTTCATTACCACGTATATAGTAGGTTTTCTCCAACAGTTTCTTCATTATTTTCATTTAAAAATTTCGTGTTCGTCCAAAAATGCATGTACATACCTGGAAAACGTTTTCCGAGTACGATTTTTGACGATAGTAAATCGTCATTACCGACTAAACAATGTGAAAACAGGCTTAGAAATGCATTTGCGAAGAAGCTCCATAGAAAGCAACAATTATTAGTTGGCGCAACGATTTAAAAGGTATCCCTTTTTTCCGTAGTGATGAATTACGAGAAGGACGCCCAAGAACGGCTGTTACTTTTGAAAACCCGAGCGAGGTGGCACCGCGGCAACGTATCCGACTCGCTTTCGGGAGGTTCCGGTTTTATCCCCGGCTACCGCGCACTCTGACATGGGTTTCTCCGTGGTTTCCCGTTGTCACTTAGGCAAATGTTGGGGTGCATTATTTCACACCGCGGTTTCCTTTCCATCATTTCCCTTCATTCCATTTCCTTACCTTCTTTTAGGTGTGCTATCAGGCGAATAGTGTTGGCGGTGCCGGTGCCCCTATACTACTGAAAATGTTGTCGCTGTTGGAGCATTGGTTGAAGATCCATGGATATCTTATACATTTATTCACAAATTAGGCATTGGTATGAGTCAAATTGAAAACACTTTACATCAACAGTTAGACGTGAGAGAACTTTGTTGTCGATGAATTTCACCTAAATTTACTCTCGATAAAATAGTTAAAAAGAACAGCAACAACGTATTGATTGGTGCAGAAAACATCTGAAAAATTCGAATGTGGTTTGGAATATCTTTAGTTGTTATGAATCTTGGGTTTATTGTTTTCAGCCTGAAGAGAAAAGCCAAACGGTTCAATGCCTCTTGGAACAGACAATTTGTTGTTGATTTTCTCCAAATGGTTCTACGATTTTTATTTAAGTGCTCTTGTTCAAGACATTTCCATAGCAAATAAAAAGCATAATTAGCTTTCTGGGAACAGCCTTTGAAGTGCTCTTCCTTCTGGACGACGTTTGCATTCCATATGTTATAAACATTTGGGAATTATTTTAAAAAAAACGTATAAAAGATTATGGAAATTTAGAGACATGGTGAATTATAAAGGATTCAATTTGGATCTAGAAAAGGAACTGCGAAAGAGGTAGTGGAAAATACTGGAAGTAAATATACAATTGCAATTTTCTGACCCTTCAGGAGCATTTGACAACTTACGGTGGACAGCCTGAAAGATTGTTGTAGAGATAGAATCGTATTTTTACGAGGGAGAAAATGTTAAGAATAGTATAAGTATTAATAATCTTTAGGCGCTAAGAGTAGATTAGAAATAGAGAGAACAACCGAAAATATTCACGGCAAAGTAAGCTTTTGTAAAGAAGTACTTAAAAATTGAGCCGGCAAAATCGGCATATGTAATTCTGAAAATAAATTTGAAGATAAATCCTACAATAAAGATACATAAACAAGGTATTCAAGCAAAAAACATTTCAACTATACTTTCGATTATATTTCGATGAGAAATTGAATGTTATTCATCACAAAGTAGGTAGGAGGTGAAATGGAATGACTCTGATTCTACCTTTTCAAGATATTGCAATACTTTAAAAAAAAAATTATTCCTAGTATTAAGGAAAGATAAAGAATGAATCATGTTGAACCTAACAAAGGAATGATACATTATTTAACAGGCCACGGAGCGTATGAAAATATTTATTTAGGATTGGAAGATTTAAGTTGGATACCGTTGGGTTTGTAAAAATTTGAACACTCCAGAACAGATACTATCTTAAACATGAGAAAAAGTTGGGAGAGATTAGAATACAATTATATAGGGAAGGGTTTGGAATGTAGTAAGGATTGTTGAAGCTTTTGAAATTATGACTTATAATGAAACTTTGTTTCCTATTATTGCCAAGGAATTTCTGAAAAATGGCAGAAGCATAGGAGTTGAGTTACCAGGGAGGGATTAACAGAGAATGGAAGCAGAAATAATAGCCAGATTGAGAAACAGATGAAAATGTTGAAATTGAAAATTAGGAGATGGAGAGGAAGTATGTTAAGAAGTAGAGCGAGATGGTGGAATGATAAGACGTATAGACATACAAAACTCAGGGTAGTTTTGAGGCAGGGGAGAGAGAGAGAGAGAGAGAGAGAGAGAGAGAGAGAGAGAGGGAGGGAGGGAGGGAGGGAGAGAGAGAGAGAAATTTTATGAAAGGAAGGAGAAGAAAAAGAAGGAAATGGTGGAGCAGTGAAGGGGTTTGAGGTGGTAACGGACGAAAGTGAAGAGAAGTGAAGAAGAATGGTGCCAGTAGAAAGGAAAGATGATCAAGAGATGTAGTGTAGTGTTTATTCTCCAAGGCCAGGCTGGTGTATTTGGATTCTCAAGAAAGTGATGAAGTGTGCAGTAGTCAAGTGTGCTATTATGAATAATTAAAATTAGAAATGTATTTCAAGTTATTAAATAATTCGCTTGAATAGTGTGTCCTTATGAGCAAATTGTAAATTTAATCAATACGCAATTTTTAATGTTTTAATTTTGAACAAAGCAATTAAAAATGAGGCCTTAGTTCTTAAAGAATTTTTACATTTAATATTGTTTAATTTTTACCTCAAGTACTTTGGAATTCTTATAATAAATTTTTAAAGTTTCAAATGCAAAAATAGCATTTTGAAATTCTGAAAAGTATAAAGTAGATATCAGATAACAGTAACCGAAGTTGTAGAGTGCAGTTTAGAATTACTGGAAGCCAATGTTTTAGTTCAATTACTCGATGTAATTTTTTTTAAATAATTATTATGCTCGCAACTAGGTTCTGACTTAGGGAACTAAATGTCAGGACTAAGATATTAAACTTACATGCGTACTTGTGAGTTTATGTGTGTAGAGACGTTGACCCTACGAACCATTCCATAATCGGGTCTCTGAGCACAATGGTGAACAAGCACCCTTCACCAATGACTATTGTTGATGAAAGACAGACAGACACATAGAAACAAAGACCAGGCACTCATAATTACCTCTATAATTACCTCTATGGATTCAGGAAGCTTCAAAACGTGTAACTCCAGCAAAATTTTGCTACCAGTTTTCTTAATGGAATGCAATACTTCCTCTAATTACAGCATGTATATAAGAGAAAATAAATGTAAAAGTATTGGGATAAAATCCATTTACAATTTTATTACAGCAAAGATAAAGCTCCATCTTGAACACAGAATTTCATTAAAAACTAATTATATTTAGAAGGTAAACCTTTAAGTAACAAGACGATGTGACCTGTAGATTGGTATTAATACTTAGTATTTAATCCCATATTCATAAGCAGGAAATAAAGTTTATTATTTTCAGCTGCTCCTTGTTTGAGTTTGTCATACACTTGGTGGTCTTCCAGTATGGAAAATACCTGAAGTTGCAGGCGGCCTATTAAACATAAACGCCTGCGTGACACAATTGGTAATAAATACCAATACCAATTAGTCAACTTGCAACTTTCATTAATATTCTTGACATTGGTCTTACAGAATCGCTTGCAGCGTAATTACACACCTTCGATGGGCTTCTATTAACTATCACCTTGATCAAAGCTACTGCAGGCTGAGGTGTTTTGCATTCTTTAATTATACCGCGTTGTGCAATTATTGCTGTTGAGATACGCAACTACAATGTGGTTCATAGCACTTTTTATAGCGCTTTTATTAAATCCTAACTATCCGGCATGTTTTTTGTGTTATATTGTTGTTTGTTCGGGTAAGGAATAAGAGATGTATCGCTTTTTACCATAAAATACTTATAAGGGTATTCTATTTATTTCTATATATTATATACGTATCCACTCCAAAGAGAACCAAAATATCAAACCAATAAAACAGTCAATACTCACCATCAATGAAACAAAAGTGAAACAAGTTCTCCAACAAAAGGAAGAAATGGATTCGTTAATAACACCTAATTATTAAGAGCATCACCACCAAAACCACCACCACCACCAATAATAATAATAATAATAATAATAATAATAATAATAATAATAATAATAATAATAATAATAATAATAATAATAATAATAATAATAATGATAATAATAATGATGATAATAATAATAATAATAATAATAATAATAATAATAATAATAATAATAATAATAATAATAATAATAATAATAATAATAATAATAATAATAATAATAATAATAATGGTAATGATAATAATGATAATAATAATAATAATAATAATAATAATAATAATAATAATAATAATAATAATAATAATAATAATAATAATAATAATAATAATAATAATAATAATAATAATAATAATAATAATAATAATAATAATAATAATAATAATAATAATAATAATAATAATAATAATAATAATAATAATAATAATAATAATAATAATAATAATAATAATAATAATAATAATAATAATAATAATAATAATAATAATAATAACAATAATGGTTTTATTAAGGAATATTCCCAATACAATGGGTTTTCTTCATCCCAAAACGATCTTCTGCCTTCATTAGTCCCTGTCCCTACCATATTCCTCCTTTAACCCTCATCTCTCCATACTCCTTTACATCCCATCCATCTAGTAGTCCCTAGGTTTCCCTCTTCTTATTTTCCCTTCTACTTTCCAATTTAGAATTTTACTGGGTATTCGGTCCCCTGACATTCTAATCACGTGTCCATACCATTTCAGGAGTCTCTCTTCTACAGTTTCCAAAACGTTTTTGTCAACTTGCATATTTTCCTTTATTCTATTATTCCGAAATTTATCTTTTCTAGATTTTCGTGCTGACCGTATCCAAAAATCCATTTCTAATACCATTAATACATATGTTTGCTTATTGCTTGCTTATGGTACAAGTTTCAGTGCCGTATAATGTAGTTTGGAATAGTGCCTAATATATTTAATTTTTAGTTCTATGTAAAGTGTTTGTACTCCATAAAACTGAATAATAATAATAATAATAATAATAATAATAATAATAATAATAATAATAATAATGGGAATAGTAAAAATAATAGTAATAATAATAATAATAATAATAATAATAATATTAATAATAATAATAATAATAATAATAATAATAATAATAATAATAATAATAATAATAATAATAATAATAATAATAATAATAATAATAATAATAATAATAATAATAATAATAATAATAATAATAATAATAATAATAATAATAATAATAATAATAATAATAATAATAATAATAATAATAATAATAATAATAATAATAATAATAATAATAATAATAATAGTAATAATAATAACTATGTAAAGGTAATAAAAAAATGCTGGTTTAGGGCAATTTCCTTGCCTCAAGTTCCGGGCGAACTTGTTTATATAAACACCTTTTGTTAAGGAAACTTTTATGCTGGGGTGCTTAATTTAAGCGACAGTGATGTCATAGATTACTGTCTGCCACCCAGTTTAAGTATTTACGGCAAAAGCAACAATGAAACTTAGTATTGCATTCATCTTAGTAAGGCACACAGACTTAATCTAAGAAACAAACACAGAGCACATAAGCAAAACACAAACATCTCATTGTTTTCACAGATTTACTATTCAAAATTAGACCGACAAACTTTTAAACCAGAGAAATGACTGCTGTCTTTGAGATAGTACGGCAGAATAGGGAACGCCGATACACGCTGTATGTTAATCGCAATGGGCGTGCATTCCAACATTTAGTTTAAGTAGTAAAGGTGTGTTTAACTGTAAACAACGAGATCTTCTGCTTCGTTTATGTGTTCTGTGTTTGTTTCTTGGATTAAGATCAGGTACCTTACTAAGATAAGTGCAGTACTAATTTGCATAGTTGATTTTGCTGTAAATACTTAAACTGGGTGGGAGGCAGTTATCTACGAAATTAACTCGTCTAGCGCTTAAACAAATCACGGCAGCAAAAACTTTCTCTAACAAAAGTGTTTAAAACACTGTTATCTATCAGCTCCCAAAGTTTGTCGGCCTAATTTTGTGACACCTATATATACATAAATACACGTTATTTTAGTGTCCGTGAACTATCATTTCTACATCAACATGGACGGGCAGCTGAACGGCGGATTCAATGGTGAACAGCAGCAGGTCAGCTGAGCGTATTTCCAGACTAAGTTTATCTTTGATCAAATTGCGTAAGTTTTCACGGCCGGTGTCATAAAATATAGAATGAATGTTAGGACTTCAGGGCCGTGGTCTAGTGGAAACTCTTCTTCCATACGTTTCGTTCGAAACTGCATCGAACATAATCAGTGGTGTGACCGCAGTGCTCACCTACTATCGGCGAACTGATCGGAGCCGTTTGATTTCACAGGTTTTATATGCTTAGTATGTGTGGTCTTTTTTTATTGGCTTGCCTGCTGCGTGGGCTGGTTTAAAGAGGGTCTTCCATTGTTGTCGAGGGGTTGATATTTATTGTAGCTTAACCTGAAGAATGATTTTGAATTTGTCTCCGGTCAGGTTTTTTGCGTGCTTTGTATAATGCTATTTAAGCGCTTTGTTTCTTCCTTCCTATGAAGATTTCGATGTCGAGATTTCACTTTAAATATCTATTGAGGCCCCTCGAATCCAAAAAAGCTGTTTTAGAAAACTGTCTCTGTGTGTCTGTGTGTGTGTGTGTGTGTGAGTGAGTGAATGTGTGTGTGGTGTGTTAGTGAATATGTGTGTGTATGTGTGTGTCTCTGTGTGTGTGTGTATGTGTGAGAGAGAGAGAGCAGCATAACTCAAAAACGAAAATTCGGTAAAACTCAAGGTTGGTATTTAAGTTGTAATTATTATTGTGCTTTATCCGGGAAAAAGTACGAGTCAACTGGGGAATTTAATGTCGTACTGGCAAGTTGGCCAAAGTAGCTTAGTGGTTAAAGCAGCCGCTCGATAAGCTGAAGATCCGTGGTTCAAATCCCGGCTATGGCGTTGAATTTTTCAGTTCTGATTCCACCTCTTGGTATTTAAGTTTCATATCTTTTAAGTATGTGACACGAAGATTTTAAAGAGCATTCCTTCACCCTAACCTAACCTTTACATGAAAACTTTCTGGAAAACTTTAATTTTCTGAAAAATGCCTCTAACAATTTTGTTTAAAATACCATATGTTCTTAAAGCAAATGAAATTTATACTTTGAATTTTTTGGTAATAGCTCATGTAGTCCTGTTTACTCTTGAGGACTTTTGCATAACTGGTAAACCGTAAGATATGGACCAAATCTTACTATACAGAAACTGCACATATCATTAAAGCATAAAATTTTTGTCCAAATGCATTATTCTGTGGAGTGAATCATTTCAGATATATTTCTTGTTATTTGTGTGAGTTTTGCAGTACATAAACTTTTTTCAAGTGAAAGGTCCTCATTCACCTTTTATATCTCTTGGAGATGCAAAGAGAACAGAATTTCAAAGCCTTCATATAACAACCAGTTTTAAAATATTTGACTATCGAGCACCACATCCTATCTTATTGTGGATTAAATGATGTTCAAATGAGTTTGAGGCCCATAGAGCTTGAAGTTACCCAACATTCGTCTTCTCAGGATAAGGGAAAAGGTCGAAAAATAAAAAATCCTTATTCAGATAACTCAACTAAGCCAAATTCGAACTCGGAACCTATTGGATGTAAGGCAGACGCGCTAGCACCACACTATAAGGGCAGTCTACCAACATGATTGATGCTGTTTTTGGCGTGCTAGTGGAGTCAGATACTTACTTAACCTAATTTTGATTTTATTATACACTATCTTTTAAGCAGGAAGTAAAAACATTGATTGAATTAGTCATCATTTAAATTAATATTAACTCATTAATCAAAAGATGTAATCTAAAGTTTCACACATCGCTGAAATGTCAGCTACTGATGACCTCGGTAGATAGCGTTGGTATCCTCTTGCTTTTCATCCTCTATATTATCTACCATCATCACAGAAGTATCAAACCGGTCTGGAGTTTCTAGTTCTTCTTTTTGGTTTTTACGATCCCTGACCAGTAGTACGTGTTAAACCAGTCTCTACTACCCGGTTCCACTTTGATTGATTTACATTGAAAATATACATACAACTTATGTAAGATAATACAAAATTTAATGGAAATTTTAACACTGCTCTTATTTCTTTTATTACTCTCTTTGCTGCGTACTTGGGGTAAGTAGAAGTATTGTATTCCACCCAAAAGATTCAATGTGGAGATTGCACCGGCAATACATATTTGGAAACTTCCCAAATCCAAAAAATAATGTTTAGAAAAAGTTCTGTCTGTAAACGGGTAACTCAAAAAGAAAAGCCAGTTAGTGTTTACGTTCTTCCAAGGTCGCGACACCCAAGATTTTAGAGAAAATACCCCACCCCAAAATATTCTTTATATAGAAAAATTTCAAAATGTTTAATGTTTTCTAAAGCTCCTCTGGCGATTCTGATTCAAATACTTTGGATATTTTAATGACTAGTGGTTAGTAAATCCTTAATTTACTGAGAATACCCTTTGAAGCTCTCACATTTATGAATGACTTACGCATAACTGGCAAATTGTAAGAGATAGAAAAAATATTACACCACAGAAAATGCATATTTCGTTAAAGTAGTTAAATAATTTATATCCAATATAGTTTTAGCGAAGCCAACCATTTTTGAGTTACTCCGTTTACTATTTTGAAGTTTGAAATACTTAAAGTCTACCGCCCGACCGCTGCGTCCCCCAACTCTGCCCACCACAGGCGTCATGAGTAGGGTGAAGTGCTTAAGGGGGACACTGTCATCGTCGTAATCTTCTCGATCAGGAGTCGCTACTTTTCAATCAAGGAACTCCTTAAATGGCCTCTCAGGAACCTAACGAGACTGAGTGTATACCGTGCCGGACCTCCAAGCGGGGGAAAAAATCTCCACTCCGGGCATCAAAACAGAGTCCTCTGCGCCAGAGGTAGGCACGCTGCCACTGTGCTACGGAGGCGGTCTCCAAACACTTATACCTTTGTCAAATAGTCTTATTCGTTTTAACTTTCCTTACCGCGTATAAAGTAGGCAGAGAAAATATTGTATTCCACCCAAAAATTTAATTTCGATATCTCACAGAAATTCACCCTTTGAGGTCTCTAGAATCAAAAAAGCAGTTTTAGAAAGCAATGCGCACGCACGTGTGTGCCTCGGTGAGTGTTCAGGTCTGTGTGTGTGTGTGTGTGTGCGCGCGCGCGTGTGGGCGCGCGCGTATGGGAGTGCGTGCGTGCATGTGTGTTTGCATGTTTCCATGAATAGCTCATGTCAAAATCGAACTAGGCATTCTTCAGCATCTAGCAGGGTTGCTGAGTATCAAAACATCAAACATTCTAAACTACCCCTTAGATGGAAGATTTTTCTAAAGTTTTGATTTTCTCAAAAATAGCTCTACGGTTTTCACTAAAATACCACATTTTAGAGACATTCAGAAACAAATGGAGAGTATATTGGGAATTTTCTCGAAACAGCCTCTGAAATTCTCTTCATTTCGAATGACTTTTGCACAACTGGCGAACCGTAATACAGCTTTACTTAGATATACAACTTTCATAATTAATGATATTTGGCACTGCATGTACGCTGAAAGGACAAGCTGGTCTTAATGTGTCTTCTATAGATGTGAGCTGTCAGGCTGTATCGGTATTTGTTTTCGATGGTGTTCTTAGACAAAATGTGACTTCGCAAAGATAGATCGAGACAAAACAAGAATAAGCTTTAAAAGCAACACTAATGATTATGGAATATTTATTCCTATCTACCAGGGTTCAGAAATTTCTTCAAGTTATAAAACATGGTTTTAAAGTTTACATATTGAAAGATTTAAATTTTTTGTTTCCTAAATCTTCAATATTACAATTTTTGCAGATCTCACATATTCTACCCCTAAGCTCAGTAATGTCGACTGAAACGCACGAGTTATTCATAAATATAATCACTGGTTTACGTTTTGAAAATGGCTAAACATTTTACCAAATTATGTGTCTAGGATATTAACACGCTGAGCAAAAGATATAATATCACATATTTCCATAATTAATTTCAAATCTGGAAATTGTGATGATATTATAAATTCAATTATATTATTTTTAAATCTACACTTGTTCCTCTGAAAAGCATTTACTAAACCTAACATCCCTTTTATTTCGGTTTAGCTCACTTACATATGAAGTGATAAAACCAAGAAACCTAAATCTGGGGATCATGGTACCTCGAAGTTTTTGACAGCATTTGCCCAGAAGATGGTTTCAGAATTTATGCCAACAAACTTAGCTCTGGTGTTTTTAAACTCACAGGCCGTGTGTAGGCTATATATAAGAGGAGGAATAAGAACTGAAAAAGTCAAAGCCATAGCCGGTATTTGAACCACGGAACAGCGGAGATTCCCTTGTGGTCTACCGGGAAAGTACGAATCGGCTGGGGCATTTAATGTCATACTGGCAAGTTGGCCGTGGTAGCTTAGTGGTAAAAGCAGCCGCTTGATAAGCTCGATAAGTTCCGTGGTTCAAATCCCGGCTATGGCATTGCATTTTGAGTTCTGATTCCACCTCTTAATGATTTCAGAAAATCTCTTATCTTGTTCAGAAGATTGAAGAATCGTTCCAAAGTTTTGCCCCTACTAAGGCAACTTACATCTGCGCGAAAAATTATGTCACCATGGTCAGGATAGGATATACTCCAAGGATTTTCAACAATCGGTGCCGTTAGAAGATTATCTATATAAAGTACTACATGACTTAAAACTTTTATTTAAAGCACGAACTTCAAAGACCTTTGCACATAAAAATTTCTGGTAGACAATACAGTGATAAGAAAAAAATGCACAAAGAGCAGCTTTAGCACAGAGGGCAAGAAACTATTTTCCCAGCCACTGAAGGCACCCAACAGTTATAGCAACCCGTTTAGAGAATACATAGTTGCTACCTTTCAGGTATACGTTAAATATTCCTTCTCCCTTAATACTTCATGAAGTGGAAGAACTTTTGCGAAACTCATCCTTAACCGTAACAGCATGAAACACTACCCCAAAATACACAACTCTTCATAACAAAAATACCACTCCATTCATCAAATTGAAACGCAAAATGTTCACCGATTGCAGGCCCTGACAAAATTGAGATTCTAACCTTATTAGAAATCTGTTTAACACGCGTAGAAGCAGTTTGATGAGATAACTGATGTTCTTTTATGGAACACATACATAAGTGCAGATTTATTTTCGTGTCCATTGAACAAAGATTCCGAGACACTGATCATTGCTTCTTCAACTACCTTCACGTCACTGAACGGTTTTTTCCTTTTTGCTAAAACGTAACAAACTTTGTAAGAGGCCATTGTTACATCACTATTTTGCTAAACTGGCTTTATAAACACACTTTTCTGCAACATTAAGTTAGATTTTACGGACCTGACTTTATGTGGTCGTAATTTAGAATTAACAGGAAATTCATTATTAAGGTTGTGACATTTGTTGAAAAACGAAGTTCTCCTTACTCTTCTTAGAAACATTCACATTCTATTTACACAAGAAACACGCAGGTTTTCCTATGAATTCGACAAGACAATGCTGCTCCTCCCAAAAAAAAAAAAAATGCTAAAAATATAAGTTCTTTTCAGCCATATTGCAGTCAGAATAATGGATCTCACAAGCTCAATGTCTGATTAAACAATAAACTACCTCACCCGATATCTGTGCAAACGCAACGTTAAAAAAGCGAATTTATTATTTGCGACAACGCTTTATTGGGATTAATGTGTCTCTGTCTCCAATGCCTAACAATTGAAGTGTAATATGTGTTCAGGGAAGTAATGGGAATGTCTTTGAGTGTGCAAAAACATTTTTGTCCGAAAACTATTAAATACTAGCTGAAAAAACCGTCGTTGCACGTGGTTTGACGATTTATTCCTAAAACTTTTCGAATAAAGTTGTACTTAACCAACAGCCTTATGTTTCTTTGGAGACATTTAAAAATATTACTTAATACACCTAAACAAATGTTTAATTAAAACATTTAAGCTATAAGAAACACAAAATAAACTAAAGAAATAAAAACCCAAGAAGACACTCCGCAAAAGCACTGTTAAAGAACCACAAATACCACAGGAAGAGAAGTGAGTAGAGAAAACTAGTGAATGTAATACGTTGCACTTCTATTTCGATAATATAGAAAAGTGGGAGTTGTTTGTACAAGATAGAAAAAACAAATAATGTGAATAATTAAAATATTACCTTTTAAGTGGCAGAGGAATCACGAACTAAGAGAGAAAACCAGGAATCCTGTTTCAAAGAAGCGTTTACTAGCCTGCGAATGGATGGCTGCTTGTGCGGGTGGTTGCTTATTAGTACTAGCAGCCTAATCTGGTACTGTCATGACGGAATGTGTTGAGTTAGCTGTCATGACGCCATAACAACAATCCGTAATATATGGAGAAACTCACACATGTGTCACTTGCATTCAAGGTACGAACACTGTGTTGAATGCCTTTCAGTGAATTTTGCCACTGAATGTTCAAAGTGTGGTTGATTCTGAAAGTTATGCTACATTAAGCGTACAAAACAAACCTTTTCATTTAATTATTATTTACTTATGCCAATAAACTTAGTGCTGGTGTTTTCAAACACACAAACCATGTGTGGACAAGCAGCCACTCGGTAAGTGGAAGATCCGTGGTTCAAATCCCGGCTATGGCATTGATTTCTTCAGTTTCTCTTTTCATTCAAGCTAATTTTGCGATAACTGTAGGCCTCGGATGTTTCTGACCTAAGAGCTCTTGAAATATACTGTGACGCCGGCTGCGGCGCATAACAAAGACCGGTCGCGGCCAAGCTACCTCACCCCACATATCAGGCGCGGCACCTATCAAAAGTTCAAGATCAAGCTGCCCTACACAACTCACGTGCGAACATATAACAACAATCAGAGTGGCAGAACCAAAATGAGTTTTCACGAAGCATCCGGCGGCCGGCGTATTTGTAGAAGTTCCAGATAAGGTTAATTCGAGAAATATCTATGTTACATCTTTCTCTCTATATAAGGAGGCCAGGCGATGATTTAGTAAGCTACTACAGGAGCCAGCCAGTTTTTAGTTTGAGTGTAGTGTACGTGTGAGTGAGTGTGTGTGTTTGTGTGTGTGTGTGTGTGTGTGTGTGTGTGTGTGTGTGTGTGTGTGTTTGTGAGCTGCATGTGAATGGTCGTCCTGAGAGAACCGGCGGTCATGAAGGAAGATAGCCAAGCAGTTAATGAATGTGGAGTGATTGTATCGTTAGAGTAGTTTTATGAGACAGAGAGAGAACTGAAGAACAGAAAATTGTGCATTTAGTTCGAGGAGAAGAGTTGTGAGTTGCAAGATCACAGAGAAGAGAACTGTCTATCTGTGCAAAAGTTTTTAAGGAGAATATAGTGACAAACAAAAAGTAACTGGACTGGATTTTCTCATTTTGCTACCATATATATATTTATAGGCCGCGCCGTGGCCGAGCGGTTAGACCGCTTGACTTTCACCAAGTGACCCGGGTTTGATCCCAGGCGTCCGCATATGGAAGGTAGGGCAAGTTTCCTCCGGGTTCTCCAGTTTCCCCCACCACCATTCCACCAATCTTTCCTGTCGTCTTCGCCATCACTTCATATCATCCACTTCCTCGCTCTCACGCCAGGCTTCGGACTCATTACCCATCCTGGTTTCTCTGTATGAGCAACTCCGGTTACGCAGACCGCACATGCTGGCCGGAAGGGCTCAGGGCGCTGACTACGTCCCACTCTACACCGCTTGACCCCGCTCATTACGCCTGTAGTAGGCAGAGGTGGGGGATCCAGCGACCGAACGGTAGGCCAAACCTACACTGAAAGAGTCGTAGTGCCATAGGATGGACAGACAGGCATACATTTATCGCATAAAATTACCAAAATAGGACCAACTAAAAACAAAACACAAAAAGCTATTAACCTTTGATAGTTATGAAGTAATTTGTACCTATTAACCTTCATTTTTAACAGAATATCATTGGATAACGACATGAAGTTTCAGATGTTCGAGCTTGGAGTATCTTCGGTTGTCAGCAAGCAGGGCTTTATGCTGGGAAAAAACGTCTTTCTACATCACATGTTGCAATGGAGGCAAACTTGAAATGAGGAAAATCATTAGCAGAAACTTCTGGTTACTTTTCATCAACTTCTGTTTCTTAACCACAAGGAATCTCACCAATTTTACACATTGTTGTTCTGTGCAGGATTTCTTTTCAAGCGCATGACATAAGTTTCCCCTAACCTTGCCAGCTACATCATCCTGTGCACTCCATAACTCACTTTCACTTACCTTCACAAGGCTTAATGCACCACACATGTCCACCGTTTCAAGGCGAGTGATGCACACCAAGTTTCTTGCCGTTATGCATGAAAACAAATGTTGTGCATGTCTGATTGAAGGTGAATCACTTTCGTTAAAAGTTATTAAAATTATCTAAATCTCACTGAAGCTAATGCAGTAGTAGTTTACAGCATCAAGCCAAGTTCCTCAACATGTTAAAATGGCTGAAAGGGAAAGATCAAAGGTTATGAAATTATGTTTACTGAAATATCTGAAGAGTTAAGTACTACATAAGATGTGACTTTTTCGTATACTTCGCCCAAATATGACTTAGTTCTAAAATATTACCAAATATGCATTTATGTGACCAATAAAACCTATTTCACTGTGTTTACAAAGGTTGAAAGGGTGCTTTGATTAACTTAGACATGTAAAAATAAGTTAGGATAAAAATATGGCATATCATAAAAATATGAGCCCTTGTGCTCATAACAAAATTAACTAAAAATGGAGACCACCCGATATAAAAAATTTAAAGACGGAATAAAGTAAAGAACTTCGTTTATTCAATTCCAAACTTTATAGAAGGATAGTTTGATTCTACCTTTGTGTAGCCACTGTGCTAGGTGTGTTTGTTGCTCGAGTAGGATAAGATGAGTCTACTCATCCATAATGTACGATTATATAATATCTATCTGTCATATGGTATACATTTGCAAAAATTTCAGAATGCGCCACTTTTTGTAATAGAACTGTTATTGTTCTCAGCTTTGGGTTGACAGATTGGCTTGAAATTTTTCATGGAGATAGCGGAATGACTGGATATCAATGGCAAACAGTACTCCGTAACTAACCCCGCGGCACAGCAGTGGTTTCCAGATCAATACATATCGCACGGCCACTGCGTCCCCCACCTCTGTCCACCACAGGCGTCATGAGTGGGCTGCATTGCTGGAGGTGGGACGTGGTCAGCGCCCTGGTCCCTCCGGGTAGTTACCCGGTTTTCGCAACCAGCGATCGCTAACTCTCAATCAAGTTGCCCCTCAATTGGCATCTCAGAGACGTAACGAGGCTAAGTGCACCCCGTACCACGTCTCCCTGCGGGAGAAAATCCCCAAGCAGATGCCAGGAATAGAACCCGGGTCTCCCTTTTCGTAAGCAGCAGCGCTACCACTGCGCCTAGGGAGACGATCACAGTACCACGTAAATGTCATTAATACTTCCACGTACATTATATTAAGTATATTAAACATGTTTACCAAAACGTTAAACCTTTTTCAATAAAAGGGTAATTAAATTCACCCAGGACATAGTAAAATTGCCCTAGTTATCAAGTCACAATTATGCTAATAGAAAATGTTTGTTATTTTATGAGTAAAAAGAACATTTATAGTATATCTACTTTTAGAACCCCTTTTATTTCTTCTGAACTTACTGCAGCGTTTTTAAATTCAATAGATACCTATTTAGTTTAATCTTTAAGAACCAAAGCAATCAAATTTCATGACAAAGTAATAGAAATCTGCTTCATTTGCCTTAGAATTTAAATAAAATAGGTTTAAAAATTATAAATTAGAATTTTCACAATTGTGTTTCGTACCTCCCAGTTAGTGGTGATAAAAATATTGTACTCGTTAAAAAAATTAACTGCGCAAATATCTATAAAAATTGGTTATTAAATGACCGATGCACACAAGCACCTCACCATTCACACACCAAAGTCTGGGTATACCGAGAGACCCTGTTCCAAGAAACATTTTCCAAGTCCAACCGGTATTCGAACCCTGGAACACATACACAGCATGTAGGCACTCTGCATACTTTCCATGCACATTTGCTGACTTTTCGGAATCTTGGAAAAGACTCTAGCTAAACAGAAATATTGCTCAGACCCAGTTGAGAAATGAAGCCGACAGCTATAGGCTGAGAAGCCAGAACACTGCCAACTTGATAGCGGAGGTACACACGGAATGGAATATGTGTATTAACTATCGATAATTGTGTTTTAATATGCAATACTTTAATTCCCTATCTGGTGAATTTAATAGCACCTCGGTTTTGAAACCGATTTGTACAATTAAAAATCTGATGCGTTGCACTCACATGACTTTCTCTACTCTTGTACTAACCATTCTTACAAACTCTTATTCCTGTATCTTCTTTCTTGTTACTTGAGACAAACATTAGTATAAATTATCTTATTGCTTATTTCCTTGTAGGTGCAAAGGGAATGTTAGAATATAGTAGACTTTGTGCTCTAGTCAAATGTTTGAGATTCTGTTGGCTTTGCACACTTGACATATAAAAAACATGAACAGCGATGATCCATTTCACGAAAGTTCTAAGTTTTCCGAACCTCACACACATAACAAGGAATATCTCCGAAATGGTTTACCCCACAAGAAAATTTATTGAGACATAAATTGTGTATCTTAGCAAGATCTAAATTTTTTGTGCAGTATAATTTGGTCTATCTCTAACGGTTTACCAGTTGTGCAAAAGTCATCCAGAGTAAATACGACTACAGAGGCTATAGCCAGAAAATTCAAGATATACATTTCATTTGTCATAAAAATATCTCAGACATATGACATTTTATCAAAATCGTTAGAGCCATTTTCAAGAATCAAATTTGTCGAAAATGTAGTTTAGCGTGGGGCTATTTTCTTCAAAATCTTCGTGTCGCATCCTTGAAAGACATTAAACTTAAATACCAACTTTGGTTTTTAATCGACTTTTCGTTTTTGAGTTATGCTGTCCACAGACTGACAGACTGACGACTGACACAGACACACAGACACACACACGGACTTTTTTCTAAAAATGCTATTTTTGGATTCAGGGGGCCTCAAAACATATATTTCCGGTGAAATGTCGACATCGAATATTTGGGTGGAATACAATACTTCCCCTACTTACCAGTAGAGAAAGTAAAGATTTACTTTGCTTTGTTTCGTTTTATTTTTTCTACCGTGTACCTAGTGGGTAGAGAATTTATTGTACAACACCCAAGAAGTCGACATCGCAATTTCACTGAAATATGTGAATTGAAGCCCCCCCCCCCCTAATCCAGAGAAATATTTTTAGAAATTTATGCCTACGTATATTAGTGTGTCTGTGTGCCTATGCGTCTCTGAACTGCATAACTCCAAAATTAACATTTTTAATAAATATCAAATTTGGTATTTAAGTTTAGGTGTCATCCGAAGCTACTACAGAAGATTTTCAAGCAACACCCCATCCCAAAGTACCTTTCACATGTCTTTTTTTAATTTGCTCCTAAAAGGCTCTAACGACTTTTATTAAAATACCTATATCAAAGAATATTTACATGACATATGAAATGTATATGTCTTCTGCATTAAGAAGGAACGTTGTATAGTTTTTAACCGTGAAACAAGAACAACCTATTTCAAGCATCCAATATTGTGATATCAAACTTTTCCGAGATATTTGCTGCTATTGGTTTGAATTTGTCAACATTTACCTATGTCATTTTAGAAGTGCTGTCCTCCTTCAGCTGTTTCTCCCACTTTTATGGAAAGAGTGATCCCATTTAAATATTTGACAATCACTTCGGTTTTCTGCTTTATGCTTAGAGCGAAATAGTAATTAAATTAACTCTGCAAACTTTATCTCAAAAAATGAGGCAGTTAGAAAAATAAATTTTGTAAGAATAGCTATGGTAGCTGTATAAAAGATGATAATGGGTGGTAGATAGTTTTCTCATTAATATGGATGACAGCAAAAAGCAAGGTCACATCTGCGTATTACTATCACTGCCTCAACTGCAAGATAACGACCTTTCTGTATGTATTTCCCTAACTTTAACACTTCGATGTTTATTACAGTAATTATGCATTATTTTTAAGTGTTTGATTAGTTAATAACTTTATGTGTTTCATCATCAGAACCCGCACTCTGCATGTTTGCTTACGTGCGCTATTGGGAGTACCCCTAAATAGCTTACACGACTTTTGCCTTGTCCGCAGTGACCCAGAAGAGGTTACATGCCCCCTGGCTATCTGTTTAACCAAAATTAGTTCTAATCGCTACAGTTGTTACTGTTTCTTTGGCTGTGAAGCATTATGTTTGCACTGTGAGACCAAGTGTTGGATGCAAATTTTAAAAATGCTATTCTAGCTACGTTTGTAAACGAAAATAAGAAATAACTGAAACTAAGTAATACATAAAGAATTTACCGAAACATAATTAAATACACTCGGACGCTGTTCAGTGCGTGGCTCCCATTTCTATTCGGTATTATTAGCAGGTAATCGTAATACAACAGACTCGAAACTTAACTGGCATGATGGCTGCAGTTACACAAGAGTACCATAGGGTAAGTAAATGTTAATATTTTCTCCTCTCTGTTAAATTCAGACTGTTCAGTGATATTGAAAATGAACTGCGATCTGAGAAAACCTGCCTCTGCTAGGATTTGAACTGTCATAACCTATTTTCTACACTGTCACTGATAAACATGGCCGCAATGTCTTAGGCTGTGAAAAGTAATAGCTAAATTTCACCTTGTAAAATGTCCTAAAACTCTGGATTATGTGGCTTGAAAATGAGAACTGTTACTTGACTTTATGTATGCCGCATGTTACAATATAGTGCCTTAGTATTCTTTATACATTTTAAAAGCAGCTGCACTTACAATTAATGCCAATTAATCTCATTTGTTTATGAAAATATCTCGTCAGCCACGATGTGACGGCTTATTTCTACTATTTCCAAGGTTTATCTTCACAAAAAAGCAGCTTGTGCTCAGCGGAATTTGTTTAGCTCTTTAAAGAGCGTGTGTACCAAAACAATGTCTACTTTTAGGAAATACAAAGGCCCATGTTTTCATCGGTTTTCCTAAACATAACTCTAAGCTTAGAAACTTAGAGTTACTATAAGGTATCTTATGCAAGTTTTAAAAGCACATAACAGCGGTAATATCTCAGTAAAATGAAATATAATGAAGCACTATAAACTCAAGGCTTCGCTGGATAGAACTGCAACGTCCACTCTATATGAAAGCTGTAGGGTAGCGTAATCACTAAAGATCGGAGGCGTATACGTTTTTCCATAGGCATACTACACATGCACTTTATTGTTATCGCTCGCGCATATAAACAACTGCAGCCTAACCATGAGAACCATCTCACCGCAGCGCAACCTACAAGCATCATAAACCATACATTCTGAAATTTTATTGCACTTAAATGCTTATACATACTATTATTAACCATAATATCGTCACAGAGTGCATTACACTGAGTTACAATGTTCGGTTGTAAATTATTAAGTCTGAAATTTTGACGTCTATCACTGAAGCAGTTTTTAAGTAGTGAAAAACTTCTTTCTACGTCACATGATGTCAAAGGTGCAAATGTAAAGAATTCCATTCTGTCGTCTAGTGTGTTTTCCACCTAACTCATTTTCAAAATGCCACACATAGCTTGATAACCAATATTTTTGTTTACGACTTTCTGAAATTTAGTTTTAAACTTTTCGATACCTTGCACAAGAGGTATCCAATTAATTGAATTAGCTGTATCTTCTATTATGCCTATGCTCTTGGACATTTCCAAACCCGAATTTTCCAATTGCTTTAGTAGCTTTGGGCAACACTGCAACATTGTTGGATATGAACTGAAGATTTTAAGATAGCTCATGCGATATCGGGGACTGCAGTTACAATAGCAGATGAATCTGCATCACAGAGAGCGCTAATAACATTTACAATTTCCTTGTAATGCATCGCATTACACGGCCTCTATCCAAGTGCCCCATCTTGTAATTATTGGCGTCTGCATACACTTGTAAGGCAATGCTTCACTAGTTTGCAGAGTACCACGGTACGTTGTTTTCGACTCTTGCTTCTATAGTGGCAGCTGTTTACACATTTGATGGTCGTGCTGTACTTCTGACGTCATTCATTCTCTGCGTCCAGCTAACCTGTGTTGCACGCGTGCGCACGTTCCTCCGGCCTTTAGTAATCAGCGAAGGGTGGACACTTGGCGCATTACGACCTAAACGAGCAGCTATCGCGTTTCAGGAGGATGGGGTGAAGCGAACTGACTACGCAGAGCAGAAGGCTACAGGCCGCGGGCAGACAGGCAAACGACGCACGGAAGTTCCTGGCTAGAAGACTCTTCCGGTGCTAGAGCTAGAGTGGACAATAGACAGTCGTCTAGTGTCCCATTAGTGCCCTTTAGTTTTCCCTTGGAAAAAGCATTCACGTCACCTGTCCGGCACCACCTCACACTACAAAACCCAGAAGCATGCTTGAAACATGAAAAACAAAAGGGACTGAAAGGGAAATGAGTGGGAGGGCTGTACATGTGTTTGACAGGTAAATCCTTGAATTTACTTAAATCTAAACATAGCAGCTTACTTAACTGCAAAAATATGTCACTGAGTTAGTGACTGGAATAATTGAAGTTAATCTGTCATAAAATATTGCATAAACTACGTTTTTACTTGTATAAAACAGGGACAAATTCAAAATGAGAGGAATGGAAATTTTACTTACACAAGCAAGCGAAACCTTTATAAAAGATCAGATTGCTTATTATCTTTGTTTTCTCTATGCAAGTGTGCTACCGTTTTTTTTTTTTTTTTTTTTTTTGGCGTGGTGGGGAGTTGATGTATGAAGCAAGAACCAGTGCGGGAAGAATCAACACTGGATTTCTCTGAAACACAACATGCGGGTAAATTAAAACATTATTTCACAACCGACAAACGTTCTAAACAATGGAGGTGCCTAAGAATTATCACTGAATAAAAAATAGTTGTATTACCCCGATGTAACTGTGTTAAATGCAAAAACTGGGTTCCTATGGCATGAGAAACTGAGGGCATGTGTGTACATGAATTACATGAAACAAATAACAAGAATGTGTGTAAACTGGCTAACTACTGTGCACTTGTTCGATAGACTGGTTCATGATGAGAGGTGCTCAGCATAATACAACACAGCTCTGTGATATGCGAACAAAAGTGTATCTTAACCGGGATTCCCAAAAAAATTAATTCATGTACACTACTTAGTCGTACAGGGTAGAAGGTGCTGGTTCGACCGTAAGTCATCCAGGGATTCTACATGATGAGTGTAACAAGTATGTCCAATATAATTATTGTGAATAAAGAACCGTTTCGCCAAAAAAAAAAAAAATTGTGCCACATATTTGGAACCATCTAGCTTCTTGACAAATGTATATAAATGGTTTATTATTTCAACAACTGTCGTGCCAACATTGTGTGAACAATGCTCTGTTGCATTTCTACCTTAATTCGAATGAGTTTAGTCGCAATTTAATATTAACGTGACGTTGTCAAATCTCTATTAGAAATTAAACTTTACATGAAATTTTAACATTGGATTGTGGCTAAATTGATTCAAATGAAGGTAGAAATGTACAGAATGCTTGCGCACTGAAATAATAAAATATATCCATTCGTCAAGAAGTTAGATGACTCCAAATATTTGACACAAATTCTTTTTTCGGAGAAAGGTTCTTTATTGACAATAATTGTATTGGAAATATTGTTACACCCATTATGTAGAATCCCTGGTGAACGTATAGCCGAAGCTGTACCTTCCAGTCCCCCCCCCCCTAAACACACACACACACACACATACACACACACACACACACACACACACAGCTGATGGATTGGAATAGGTGACTCACTTGGTTAGACGCTGGCCTACTGATCCCATGGTCGCGGGTTCAAATCCGGCCCAGTGTGTGCTTAAAAGAACAAAATAAATAATTTTAAAATAGTGTATTTTCACTTCTAATAATTATCCACTTAAACTCAGCATTTTTCTTAATCCCTCTATAGTACATTTCCGCATTTCCAATAAGAGCCCTTTGACTAATTGCTCGATCGCAGACAATCGATGTATCAGAGACAGTCGATATATCGCTGACTATTCATGTATCGCTATATCTCTGACTATCGATATATCGCTCACTATCCGCTTTAATGTGTTAAGACAGATAATTCGCACAGTTTTAAACGTTGACCTTAGTAATTACACAGACACACTTACGCACATACATCCATAACAGAAAAATCGTATCTGGAATCTTAAATTCTAATGTATTTTTTTAACTTGGAGAGGATTGTGCTGAGTAGGATTTTCCCCTGTTGTTCCGTGCGATCGTGGGTGTGGGTGAAGTATTGTTGCGTCCCTATTTTTCTTACCATGCAATGGTAAGTTGTCGGTAATATTACCCGCAGCATTGAGTTAACCACCCTCTTAGCAATCTCCTCTAAAGACGATGGATGGTTTCTGCTAGGATCTGTCTGGTAGCATGTGTATGCCTTAAATGATATCTTAGCGAGAGAAAGAAGTAGGTTGTCAGGTAATGATATGGTGCACGGTAACTAACACACCCAGAAGCAGTTTGAAATCATCAACAGTTGTACAATGTTTTTGCAAGTTACATTATGTGCATTTAACTTGAGTTCACCACAGTCACATGTAGAACAGTATTTCGACACCTGCTGCTTCACCAGTAAATATATTATGGCCTGAAGGTCGAGAGCCTTACCGACGCTGCTCATTATTTGTGTAGACACTGTAATATATTATGCCTGAATTGCACGTTTGCTCCGCGACCCATTAATCAAGTCACTTAGAAGGTGATTTCTTAGCAATAACACTTTATAATCATGAATAAATATGTGTACATATGAACAGAATCTCCGTGTCTTGACAGTTGGCGAACCTGCGATAGCCACGAACCTGGACCAATATAACCTTATACAACCAAAAAACTAAAGTTGTTAACGGTGAAGCAACAGAATCTAAAATAAAAACAAGTTTAGAGACTAAAAGCTTCACTTATCTTATTAATTGCTGTAAGTGCTTGAAATCTCTAGACATTGTTTCGTATAGACTTCATCACATTTTCAATGGAACCTTATACACCTTATCAGAGCAACCTTCTTAAAATCTAAAAGTGGTCACATACTGTTAAGCTCATTCCTACTCGATTGGGTAACACAAATTTTAATGCTATTTTTGTGTTCGCTGCAAAACTCCCAGCTTCATATTTAGCTGGGAAAACCCCCGGGCAATGAAATGGAGATCCACGTTTTTCACTCTCATTCGAATTGAAATGAACAACAGAACTTTCAAATAAGGCCACTTATTTCTACTTTAAAATTGCCATAAAAGCTTAATATTATCGATGTTTATTAATCAATCTTTACAACATTTAAACAATTGGTTCCTTGTATAAGGGCTTCACAATTAAGTATGCCAAATATTCTGGAGGGCGGGGGGTTAGCTTTAACCCCGGCTTTTACTTCTTCATGCAGCACCTCAGGCAGTAACACTGGTGATACATGGAATAAAGATAGAACACTGGTCTAACATGAGGCTACAGGAATATAATTCAAGTGAATTATAAAGTGAACGTGGAGAGGGCACAAGGAAACAGATGGGAGCAGATAACATCTTGGAACCCCTATATGGGAAAGAGAAGTTGAGGAAGGCCAAGAGTCAGGTGGGCTGACTCCTTCAGACACCAGGAATACACTGGAGCAATGTAGCATGATGCAGAAGAGAGTGGAAGGAGCTTGAAAGACAACTAAAGACATATTTCACTGACAGAACTGTAGAACAATATATTCTAAATATATAATGCTAATTACGTGTGAAGTGCGCAAACTCCGCCCATGCTGACTAGCTCATCGCGTGAGTAAAATGAAGACATGAGCTTTCCTCTTGTAGGAGGGCTTAACCCTTCAAGGGACACTATAGGCTACTTCATTTCATTTCACTAATGGCGAGAAACCACCACTAATGGAGAGAGCCACCTTGTTCACCACAAATCCCACATGAGGTCACCTGAGCTCGAACCCTGGCCGCTATGGTGAGAGGCAAATGGCCTAATCATTTGGCCATGGCGCGGCCCAAATAAGTATTCTGGGGGATATCTTATAAAACAAGATTAATAAAATGAACATTCGAATATTATTAATAGCTTGTTCATAAACAATATGCATCTTTATATAGTCGAAAATATTGACTGAAGTGGAAGAATTGGATTTTAGTTGGATCTAATGTTTCATTATTTTTACACGTGACTGTAAACACCTGTTGAAAGCGGATTCTGTTACCACAAGGCGTGCTTTGTCTTGTAACATGACTTGCATGAAACATGATTATGAGACACGTAGATGGAATGCAACTATTTCATCAGTAATCTGGAACTTTCCTTTCTTCCTTCTTTGGAAATCTTTCAGCTGAGGTTCAACACCAACAATGAAAATGTGATGTAAAATGAAATGAGAGAGTTCAGTTTAACGCAACACACATAAAAGTAAATTAGTGCGCAATATATCTACCAAAAATTCAAGATTAACATTACTTATTGAAGACTACAGTTACTGTAATCAATTGAATGTACCTGTAACTAGTTGAAATAACGCTCTGAATTTTCCGAGTTTATCACAAAGAACCTTTTACTTGCTCACTATGTACATAAAAGGTAGATGTGTTGCATTCCACTTAAAATTCGATACTGAAATTTTACCGGAAATACACCTTTTGAGATTCCCTAAAACACAAAGAAAAGCATTTCTGAGAAAGAAGTCCGTGTGCGTATGTGTCTGTGTTCGTGCGTGTATGTCTGTGGACAGCAATTTCAAATCGAATAGTCGATTAAACACTGAACTTGGCATTTAGGTTCAGCGTCTTCAGAGTATTCAAAAATAAGCTTTCCAAGAAAATCTTCCCATCCCAAACTACCCTATACGAAAGAAAAACTCCAACATTTGTATTTCTCCAAAATAGCTCAATGGAATTTGATTAAAGTACCACACGTTATTTTTGTAAAAAGTGAAATGTATATCTTAAATGTCCTAAGAAGAGCCTCTGAGCTTCTTTTCATTATAGATGCCTTCTGCATAATTGATAAGTCGTAAGAATTATACAAAATCTTAATACTTAAAAATTTAGAATCCGTTGAAGCACACAATTTATGGGTGACCTTGGATACGGCGAGCGACTGTGTATGTGACAATAAACAATGCCGCCGGCAAAACATAAAGGAGGTCCGGGGCTACAGGAGACCTGGCGGCTGTGAGTGTGAGATCGAACAGCCTAATAACACCGTAGTGACTAGCAATCTCTAGAATCTTCTTTGCTGAGTCATGCAGAGGTGCGTAAGGAAAGCACTCGAAGGTTACGCCACGCCGGCCCCGGTATAAATAGGACGACAGTGAGCAGTGTTTCAGTGTGTTTCTAGAGTTAGTGTTTAGCTTTTGGTATCAGAGTAGTTGCTTAAATCGTCGCGTACAGTTAGTTTTAGTTACGAGAGTGCATCGGCCAACAAGTGTCGACAGTCGTCGAATGGCTGTCGGAAAAAAATTGTAGTAGTAGAGAAGTTTATAAACTGTGTTAGCAACGAGAAGGAATTGTGCATTTGTAGTAAATTTAGAGGAAACAAAGAGTTAGAAAAGTAAACGAACCTCCGCGTTTTCGTCGATTTTATTGCAATATATATTGTTGTAAAGTTAACCATTTTCGAAATATTCATTGTTATTGGATTTGATTTGCAGGTACTTACACTGTTTTCAAATTGCAAGCTAATATTCAGTTTCTCCGTTTCTCCTCCTGATTATGCAAGGAGAACAGAATTTCGAAGTCATCATATACCCTTATCGCTTAAGCCTACCGTAGACCCCTATTGCGGTCCTGTATACAATTAAAGTATAATAACCTAATTTATGCAAAAACTCATGTCAACTAAAATCAAACAAATAGAAAAATATACCCTTGTAAAAATAGCTTTTTGAAGAATAGTGAGATAAATCCAGTTTTTTTACTTTCTCTACTGCGTATAATAAGTAGAGGAAATATTGTATTCCACCCAAAAATTCGATGGCCAGATTTCACCGAAAATATATGTTTTGAGGCTCCCTGAATTCAGAAAAAGCATTTCTAGAGAAAGGTCCGGGCGCGCGTATATTTCTGTGTCTGTGAGCCTGTGAACAGCATAACCCAAAAACAAAAAGTCGGCTAAAAACGAAAATAGGTATTTAAGCTTAATGTCTTTCAGGGATGCAACACAAAAACTGAAAAAATTACTCCGCTCTAAACTAACCTTTACAAGGAAAATGTTTCAAACATTTTGATTTTCTCGTAAACGACTGTAACGATTTTGATTACAATGTCATGTGTTTAAGATATTTTTATGACAAATGAAATTTATATTATGAATTTTCCGGCTATAGCCCATGTAGTCCTGTTTACTCTGGATGACTTGCACAATTGGTAAGCAGTAAGAGATAGACCAAATCCTACTGTATAGGATATGTAGATCTTGCTAAAACACACAATTTATGTCCTAATATATTTTTGTAGTGTGAATCACTTCGGAGATATTCCTTGTTATTTGTGTGACTTTTGGAATACTTAAACTTTCGTCAAATGGAACATCATTATTCATTATTTATATGTTAGTCGCGCAAAGAGAACGGACTTTGAAAGCTTTAAAAGATTTGACTGCCTACAAGAAAATAAGCAATGAGATAATTTCTGCAAATTTTAATCTCAAGTAACACAAAGAAAATAGAGGAATAAGAGTTTGTCAGTACAAGAGTAGAGACAGTCATGTGAGTGCAGCACGTCAGACTTTTTGTTTGAGGTTCATTTTGTGTCCTGGAGCAGCGAACTGCCTCCCGCCTTGGATGTCAACTTAAAAGTAGTGTTCTGCTCCACGAAATATTCTGGGAGTCAGTGAACCTAAAATCCACAATATCTCTGCTCGTTGTTGTACCTGACGTCACTTGAGCTAAGAGCTTCTTAACTAGGGTATGCGTGAGTGTTTATGGGTTAAGGACAACACAGACTCGTATATAATGTTTACTGAATCCTTATATTCACAATCACGGAGAAATTGCCAACCAATTTTAACTGAGTAGAACTGGTAAGTATGTGTAGGTCTACAAATCTCCACGTTGTGGGAAGACATTTGTGTTACCCCTACGACCTTTGCAGAAGCACATAAATGCGTGTTGCTGACACACTGCTGTTGGCGAAGTTATGTCTCTCTGCTGGTCCGTCGCCGAGAGAGATTTTGTGGCCGCGATGCTAATCACTTAGGGCTAGGAAGTTCATGCATTTGCATGTTTTTTCATAGGAGTCAAAAATGTATGCTTTTACATTATGGGCACGAATTATGGAATTTTCAGTTATTTGGACATGATTTTATAGTGCATATAATCGCATACTTTCTTGATTTTTGATAAATGCATATTATTTCAATATTATAGCGCCTATATTGCATATTTTAATGGTTTCTATTGTTTTTTATTATTTTTTCCATCTGTATAATATTTTTTTACATTGGTAGTATCGCATATGATGCACTTCGCGAGGTGGTGAGAACTAATGCTGAGTCATGTTGTCATGCAGTGAATCCCCTGTTTCATCCTTTCATTATATGTATGTTCGTAGAAAATAATCTATGCGTTATCTGAGAGGTTTATAGTAGCAAAGATAAAGTGCAGGTCAACGTTTTGAGCAGCACGATTATAGCAACGCTTGACTGCCCATCAGTAGTTGTGTAGTAGTCTTCAAACGTAACAGTGTTGTGAACTAGTTCCCAACAAATTAAATTAGGCGTATAAAATGTTCAAAAGCTCTTCAAATGTCGAAAATAAAACCAACTCCGAGTGCTAGATTAATTGATTTACAGAACGAGTTTTCGGGTGATTTGATACTAGCGCACTGTTTTGTGGAGCGTGTGAGAAAAATGTAAGGAGTTAGAAAGGATTTCAAATAGGTCGGCACATAAACACAGCAAAACATAAGGAGAATTTAATCAGAAAACTCGCAAACAAAGAGCGTGTTCAAAAACAGCTAGTAGAGTGTTTAGGAAGTAGAGTTGCTGAATTACATGACTTCTGTCAAGCATTTTTAGCTGATATTCCCTTGTTCAAAATTAATAATCCGACATTTAAAAACTTTCTTACCAAGTACACTCGACAACATGAGCCTGAAGAGAGTACACTGCGTAAGACTTATGTAGGACATTGTTACAATAACGTATTGTCAAATATATAAAAATGAATTAGTGGATCAGTTTGTGTGGTTGTCTGTTGACGAAACCCCTGATTCTGAGCGCCGGTCTATTGCTAATATAATCTTGGGTGCTTTAAATTATGAACAAAAGACTACATCTTATCTTCTTAATGTGTGCGAATTGTCGGCCACTAACAATGTAACTGTGACCCAGTTTGTGACGGACACTTTGAAATTACTATGGCCATGTGGAATCAAATACGCCCGGTTATTTTTATTTGTTACTGATGCAGGTCCTTATATGCTAAAATCAGGACAAACTCTGAAAGGTATTTTTCCTAACTTAATTCACATAACTTGTTTGGCACACGCTCTTCATCGCATTTCTGAGACAATACGTGATTATTGCCCATTGGTAGATCGATTAGTGTCCAGTACAAAGAGAATTTTTGTTAACTCTCCTAAAAGAGTTAAGTTGTTTAGAGCAACAGCACCTAATATCTGACTTCCTCCTGCACCAGTGTTAACTCGATGAGGAACATGGGTCGATGCAGTTTTGTATTATGCTGAGCACATAAATAGTCGAAGAGGTTGTTAATTCATTGGACTCGAAAGATGCTTCATCAATAGAAACTGTGCAAAATATTCTGTCAGGCACTGGGTTAAAAGAGGATCTTAGTTTCATATCTGCCCAATTTTTCTTTCTTACCAACAGCCATAACGGCATTGGAAGCTGTAGGATCTCCTTTACATGAATCACTTACTGTCTTTGAAAAAACAGTAAGTGACCTAAGTTCGGTTCCTGGTAGCACAGGACAAAAAGTGAATTATGTAATTTCAAAAAATTCTGGTTATAAACAGATGTGCCATATTCGAGACATCCTCGAAAGAAAACCATCTGTCACACCAAGAGACTTGAATGTCTCTGTAAAGCAGTTCACATCATTTACATATGCCCTGATAACATCTTATGACGTGGAGAGAAGTTTTTCACGTTACAAAAGTGTTTTGCGAGACAACATACGATGTTTTACAGTTGCACATTTTTGCAAAGTGTTTGTTGTGAACTGCAATTTAGCAGTTAATACTAGCAGTGGCACCGCTTCTGCTTCAACCTCTAAGGAATAAGGCAACTTTATTTATTATTTATATTAACTCGTCTTGTCTACTGCAAAGGGACATCAATCGTTTTAATTAATAGTGCATATTTCTTGGCATATTTTCAAGTTTTTAAGAGCATATTTGCATGCATATTTCAGTGTTTTTAGGACATGAACTTCCGAGCCCTACTAGTCACAGAAGATACCCATCTCTCTTTCCTCCTGGCTAGCCAGTGAACCCCGCTTCCCTTTCTTAATTCCTAGAAATCCATCTACTCGAAGCCATTTCGTCTCCTTCCACCTCTCTTATTCTTGCCGCCACCTAACTACCTGGAATCGTCCAGTCTCGCCAATTCCGGTAATTTGTACCCGGTCTTTTCTATAAATCAATTAATTATTAATCCTATTTCATTACATCCCTTATGTTCTTTAAAGGACTGCAGTATCAGTCCACTATTTAATATTTATAATGTGGAAAACACTCGGGAGTAAATTGATTTCTTGCTTAGAACAAAAATACTCGTAAGTTATAATAGCATGTGCTATGTAGCGTTTTTCTACCTCGTCGGTTTCTGGGATAGGCACTTGTCAAGAGGTCCCACGAAATTGTGCGATGTCTTCTTAGTAGGCTAGGAGGGTGCTTTTTTATCACAAGGGTCAGCCTCGACGTCAGTTGGTTGGGTTGTGTGAACATTTTGAGGGTAGCCTTTTGGAATGAAGGCAGGAGAAGGAATTCGGTTTATTTCGGGTTCATTTCTTGAAAATTAACACACGTGATATTTTTGTAACAGTACTTTCCGTCACTAATAAAATCTGCAGGTTTCACTTTGCTTAGAAACCTTCGAATAGATTACGGATCTGAATTAATTTCAAGTAAGTTGGTAGAAATGTAAAAGTATATAAACCGGTTAAGTTAAGGAACAGTTCCAGATTCCAGTTTAATACAGTATTAGATCTCTTGTGACTAAATGACAACTTGTGGAGGGAGCACCTCGACCGAAAGGTGATCTTTTATGCCTATGTCCCTGATGGAGCTCCCTCCGGAGGATGGATGAGGCGAATGGATTTGAAGGGCGACTGGAACGTTGCCACGACAGAGAAGAGGGCAGTGTCCTTACACTTTCCCTGTTAGAAGCACCCCGGTGGAGGCCGGATTAGTCCGTTTCCTCTCCCACACCTTCGGGTTCGTACTCCCGAGGGCGGCTCGGGATCCGGAAACCAACTCTGCTCCCCCCTGGGTCTTGTTTCTTCCCGGAAACCAGTAGGCTCGCCTTCCGATCCGGAAGACGAGATTTCCATAGCGCATTTGTTCCCCCTGCCGTGCTGCTGCCACGACGCTCGCCGAAGCTTCCAACCCTGAAAGAAACCTAACGGTATAAAGGGTGAAATGAAATGATTAATGTAACGAAATGGAGGGACAGAAAATTCGTCGGATATGTAATCCAGCATTCCCTGAGGCCCCGCAGGAACCTCCGAAAAGAAATCATGGGTCAGAAAGGGCAGCCACGGGAATCGAACTCGTGATCTCCAGAATGTGGACCACAGATTTACGACCTGAGTCATCCCTCTCGGTTATGTCACTTATACCAGAATTTTAATTTACTGTCATTCCGGCTAGTTTTCCCGAAATCTGTACCCAGAATCCCGTTCTTTAGAATCTAAAGAATCTAAAGTTTAGATGATTTAACTTCGTTGGCACTTTAACTTCAAGCGCTCTACCATTCACACTCATGCGCAATAAAATATTCAATATTGCGTATACATACATATATTGGAGGAGTAATATTAGGTGGAATATAAAAGATTTAAGAGATGGTATGATCACACTATTTAGGTTTTGTTCTCAGTCCCTCGCGCTGCGATCCGCGTAATATATTTAGCATCAATTTTTATCCAGAAGTAATGTAGTATCACTCTACAAACCTCAATCGAAATCTGCCTGGAAAATGCTCTAAAACTAACTCAAGTGTTATTAGTGAGTGTTTTCTGATTTTGTTTTTTCTCATTGGGTCTCTTTTCAGGACTTCAATGTTATTGGGCGCAGCTTCAAAACTTTAAATTCTAACGGTAGCAAGAAGGATAGTTATGAAAGTGACCTTCATGTACACTAACATTGCTAGGTCCTCGGAATATACTCGAAGCACATGACTTTTATGACCTAACCTTCAGAGCATAACAAAGGACTGAAGGATGCCTCGCTTGTAAGTCTGGGTCAGAATCTTGCAAATATTCCTACTTGATTGTGCTGAAGTTTATTGATTAATATTTATGAACTTCATAAGGATTTTCTGATTATATAAATTTGAAATAAATTGGGCTAGAACTGTGGATAAGTTTCAATTTGGAGTGAGTGAGCGTGCTTTATGGGTCCATCGACAAGGTAATATGGACCGATTTAAATTTGGATAATTAATTGTTACTAACTTTTTAATTGGCATTTTATAAGCACTTCTTTCTATGTAGGCGAGTGTAGCCGGAAATAACGCTAAAAATTGAATTATTTTGTTGTTTAACGACACTGTCAATTACCAGGTTCATATCAGCATCGTCGGGTGCTGGAATTTCGCCCCTCAGGAGTTCTTGTACGTACCAGTAAATCTACTGACATGGAGTTATCGTTTTTAAGCATACTTAGAAAACATCGGTCTGGGCCGGAATTGAATCCGCGACCTAGGGATCAGTAGTTCATTGTCTAACCAACTGAGCCACCCAGAGCGACAACATAATGCTAAAGCTATCACACCTAGAGTGACAATTCAAAGTGAATGGAGGTAAAGAAGTTTCCTGAGATTCTTAAAATATTTACAAGCTAAGCAATATGCTCCAATTTTGCCCTTTATAAAACAGTTCCTCCTTATCCCTGAAAACGCTTTCTCTAGAGATAAGTGCTATAATAAGCTTGGTTTTGTCAAAAGTGCTTGAAGTGACTATTTTATGGAGACGCCATTAAAAAGTAAAATGTTTTACTCTGGCTTCGAAAAGCTTTAGCCAGTAAACGGTATGCTAATTTCGCACATACAGTTGCACTGAAGTTTTTCGTAGAGGTCACAGCATTTAAAGTTCATGAAAGATGAGATCGACTTGGATCGAAATGAACCCATTGAAAAATTCTATACGCAGAAGGTTTTAACTTAACGTACACCCTGTGTGTGTTAATTAAGTCGTTATGCGTACAAAATGGCAGGGGAGCACGCCTCTAAGGTGTGCGGGTTTCACATTCAAGAGGTCCTGGGTTCTAATCTCAGTTATGTTGAGTTATATATGTAAGATTTCCTCCGGAAGTTTCCCTTATTCTGAGGAGACAAATGTCGGCCAACTTATAGCTCTATGGAACCTGGGCTTCTTTGAGCTTTATTTTACTCATTTCATGTAGGTATTGTAAGATGACTTACCAGGTTAAAGGATATTTAACAGCAGATCTTTAGTTGCGCACCGAATACATTTCACCCATTTCATTTATTTATCGTTATGGACGTTAGACTTTCAAAATAAGGGGAAAAAAATTAAAATAAAGCAAAAGATCGGATGTGTTCCACTCCCATGACTTTCTCTACTCTTGTACTACCTATTCATACAAACTCTTATTCCTAATCTTCTTCATGTTAGCCGAAATGAACATTTGCAGAAATCATCTTAGTGCTGATTTCCTTGTAGGTGCAAGCAGAATATGGGAATACAGTAAACTTTGAGCAATGGTCAAATCCTTTAAAATTATGAAGTTCCGTTCTCTTTGTATCGCTAAGAGATAAAAAAGTGACTGACGACTTTCCATTAAAGAAAAGTTTAAGTATTGCAAAAATCACACAAATAACAAGGAATATCACCGAAATGGTTCATTCCACAAAAAAAATGAGATCTATACTTTTGTATAGCAAGATTTGGTCTAAGACTAGAATAAGGGAAGTTGTGCCAATTGACAATAACATTTTGGAAATTGTAGAAGAAAGGCGCCTGAAATGGTATGGACGCGTGCCCATACAGGTCATAGTACCGAATACCCAATCAAATTCTAAATTGGAAAGTAGAAGGCAAAAGAAGTAGAGGGAAACCTAGGGGATGCTGGAAGGATGGGGTGAAAAGGAGTATGGAGAGAAGAGGGCTAAAGGAGGAAGATGTTACGGAGGGAGAGGATCGTTTCGGAATGAAGGAAACCCATTGTATTTTGGAATATCCCTTAAACAAATTGTTTTATTACAATATCGCTTCTCAAATTATTTTCAATACCTCTTGCGTTATGCATAGTTGCCGAAACATTTAGAAAAGTTCAAACGATAACGAAATCGGCTTTAATGAAGTGATAAAATGGCCAGTGCCATTCTTCACTGCCTATGCAAGTTTATGAGGATTATTTTGACTGCAGATGCCATCCCATACAATATTATTGAAAGTTTATGGTTTATAGCCTCTTACTAGGCTATAAGGCTCTTACAAAAGCGGTATGTTGTGTGTAACTTTTCTAAATGTAGCGAGAAGTATGTTTCTCTGTGAGCTGTATTTCTTTGTACCTAAGTAACTTACATCTGAGTATGCTACTAACGTGACCTTATCGTAATAGATCTAACTCACGTGTATCTTACCGTGTGTGGAAGTACATTCGTTATCCCAGCCTTAGATCACACCCGCAGACACAAAAGGTTGCTGTTTTGGTCAGGAAAATAAAACAAAAGTGAAGCTAAGGTATACATGCTCGTAGATAAATGAAACTAAAACAATACATTTTTAACCATGGATTGGTTGATACCGCTCTACAGTGCAGCATACTGAATATATAGGTATTTCTATTGATGCAAATAAAGACAAACATGCTCAGAGTAGCATTTAGTATCACCACTTTAAAGATTAATTTCAGTTACACCTGTATATGTAACAAAGTACGGAATACCTTCTAAATCTGTTACTCTTAGGGAATCCGGCTTTTATACTGTATGTCTGAAGTAGGTTGGTTACATGGTCTTTCGAACCTAAATAATCAATGCATTACTTTAGCGCCCATAACCAGAAATTGAAACAAGAATTAATTAAAAGTAACAACATCCACCATCTTTACTTCAAGGTTTACAGTCAAACCTGTTCTTACATTTCTACTCATCTCCTTTAGAGGATCCAATACATAGCCTTCTGAGGGTCCACAATTTATCATTTGCCTTGAGAATTCTAATAAATGGTAATTATAGACTTATTACAGTTGGTTGTTGAAGAACCAGGATTTTTACGAATGCTAGGTCTCATAATTCGTAACTGTTTCCCTTTATTATTAAATTCTCCATACTGAGCCTTATTTTACATTTTTCCGTTCAAAATATAGAAATGGACGAGTATACACGTTTCTTCCTTCTGTTTATTTTTTTCCTTTCAGCATTACCTTTAAAGTTTAAGTCATCTATAAACGGAGGTTTAAATTTGTTTCATGTAGACTAAAGGGATTATTTACAAGGTCAGTTTGTTTTTCTAAAACCCAAATTTAAAACTCCAGAAACTGAAACTTCAATCATAAATTAATAATGGGACATACGCAATATAACAAAAGCATACAAAACATCAGCATGGCAATATTTACTTGTTTTCAACGCTTTATCTGCCTTGTAAGGACGGCATTTTCATTATGTAGTTATTGTAACGTGCAAATTTCGGTTACTGCTTATTTTAAATATCATCTAAACACATGTTGGAATAAGAATACTAATTGTGATGTTAATAAACATAACAAAATAACAACAGTAATAAGACTAATAATTATAATAAGAACAATATAATATGAATATAAATAATAGCAATGATAACTACAAACAAAATAGTAAGAATAATTAAATAATAAAGTACAAAAAAAAGGCAGTAATAGGAAGCAAACAAATGCCAATGAAACTTCAGGTGCTCTAAAGTTTGCATGCATTTCATTACGGCACTTTGCAGTCTGTAATCTGTAATATTAGGCAATAGCAGCATCTACAGGGGAAATGACTTTATGGTTGTTTATACAATTATTATCTATTATCACGGACTACATGGGCTAGTTCAAGCCTGAGTTCATCGCTCGTCTTCTCTGATGAGCAAAACGAAGTTCGCTTACGCCATTGGCATCCGCTTCTTAGGAACTGTTCCGTTGAGTTCTGCAACTGTTTTAACGCTCGGAGGTGGTCAGCTCTCCGCGGTAATAAGCTTAGAGAAGTGAAAGAACTTCCGATAAACTGGGTAACTTCCTGTCACACATCCCGTCGGGAAGAGGTTAGTTTGGCTCGATTAAGAATAGGGCACTGCAATTTTTCGCATGGTTACCTATTTAAAAGGGACCCTGCCTCTGTATGCCCGCTGTGTGACAACCTTTTGTCAGTTCGCCACGTGCTGCTAGAGTGTTGCTCTCTAGCGCACTTTCGAGATTCTCTGCAGCTGCCTGCCAGACTTGCAGATGTCCTAGCGGACGACAAAACAGCGGTTGATAGAGTTTTTAATTTTTTAACGGAGCGCAATATCACTTTGAGGATTTAAAATTTGAGTTATCTGTTTATGCTTTTTGACATATTTATCACCTTGTTTCATGTCTGGCTATTGCCACTGTTTTTTACCTATTTCGTATATTTTTCTTGTTGCTAGTATTTTTATTTTTGAGTAAAATTTATATCTGGCTATTGCCATGAATCTTTTAAGGGCGCTGATGACCTCAAAGTTGAGCGCCCTTAAACCAAACCAAACCAAACGCTCGGAGGAATACCTATATAATTGTTTGTGAAAATTGCAACACCAAGAAGGAAACGTATGATTGAAATGAAGTTCATACCACTAATTAAGTGTGTGACAATAAACAAATTATTAATTTTACAAATATGTACACGACTTTTGAGCCTGAGTATTCAGTATTTGGTGTAGCTTTCACTCGCTGAAATCAGCACTGCTAAACGCCGTGGCATGGAACCAAAAAGGATTCGGAATGTGTTCTTGGGAGATCTCCCTCCACATAGTTGGTATGTGAGCCCCCAAACTATCGACACTGGTTACTGAAGAATCGTGACAAACAAGTTGCCGGTCAGCCGTATCCAAGATGTGTTCGAGGGCGATGTGTCAGGTGAACGCGTAGTCCAAGGAAGCAAGGTAACCTTCGTTCTTCGAAGAAGGGTTTTACGCTTCTCGCAACACGTGGCTGGGCATTTTCCTGATAAAATGTGGCATATGGAGATGCCTGAATTATGGGGAATACCTTGGACTCAAAAACCTCCCGTTGCTGTTCAAATTGCCCTCAATGTGTAGGAGGCGAGATCGGCTGTTGTAACCAACGGCGCCCCGAACTATCACGCCTGATGTTTGTCCGCTATGCCGCTCAAAAAAAGCAGGCCTCAAGACTGCGCTCACCAGTGTACCGTCGAACACGTAGGTGACCATCACTGCACGAGAGATTGAAGTGGGACTCGTCTGAAAATACTATATTTTGCCAATGAGCTTGCGACTGACGGTATTCACGTGCTCTTTGCAGTGGGAGACGCTTTTGGCTTCTGTACGTTGAAGCCGACGTAATGGCCTTGTGCAATCATCCTCTCCGCAGCAGACAACTACGAATCGTCGATGCAGACAGGTTCGCACCGTCGAGCTAACACTGTACAAGGACGGGTGGTATTGTGCGGTCCAGCACCCGATCTTCGCTACGTACAATCCTCTTCTATCCAATGCTTCCACTCACGCATCACTGTAATAGGAGTATGTCATGTACGAGCTGAAATGCCCCAGTATGAGAAAGCTTCTTCCCGGGGATCGACCATTCTACCCTGTTCGAACTCACTCACAGGCTGATATTGTGCATCCTCTTGACGTAGGCGAGGCATATTGGCATTTACTTTAACGTTTCCACCTTGTTTGACAGCTCTTCAATGATAACACTTGGCACAACATTGACCTTGTTGGACAAACACAATAGAGCTCTTCTTTGCCTGTGTATTATCTTACCCCTGCAATCCTAATCACTTACTGCTCGTACACTGCTGTACACATCCAGCAAGTTTGTATTCACTTGGGAAATTCTTTCATGGTGTTGCGGTCTTCAATACAGCAGTGTATTTCCGAATTGACAAGACTTCAAAAACAATGTTTAGTTTTGCTCTACATGTTTTAAATAATAATAATAGAATCTCTTTTTTTCGATTAACAATATCAAATATTATATTCTTTACTAATATCGGCTGAAAACAGAAGGCAGATTCACTAACTTAGTATCGATTATTTGGCCACCTGAGAGTCATAAACCTGTAGTTAGTTGTTAGATCACACTGTTTCTTAAATGTTACTCGATTTTCATATTAGTGCTTTTAGATCAATGCAGACCATGGCGTTGTTTTGCACATCATCTGCATATTTATTATCAATTTATCACAATCTTGTTATTTCCATAAAATTCATCATCGTTTTTTCACGTACCTCAACAAATAAATTATTTGCTTTTTTTGCGTTTCACAAGAAAGCTCATTTCGTAAGCTTCGTTGTCTATTTATTAGTTTGAGTGAGTGAGTGAGTGAGTGAGTGAGTGAGTGAGTGAGTGGGTGAGTGAGTGGTGGGGTTTAACGGCCCATCGACAACGAGGTCATTTGGGCCCAATATTACTTTGATTCTCTAACAAAGCTGCTTCTAGCTTGTCCTCGAATGGTGGGTGCTATCGCCTCGAAAATACTGGCACTAATTGACCAACACGCAGTTCAATAATTGAGTGTTAGTCATATGTGATGATACCCAAATCTAGCTAATCATTACAGCCTCATTAAGCATAATGAAAGAACTGTGTTTCCAAGAATGATTGTGAGCTTCTGGAAGTTTGAAATTAAGGGGATACGAAATGGGCTTTCGGTCAAGAAATTCAATTTTATGAATGAAAGTATAAAGTATGTGGAAGTATGAAGTTTAACTTCAGTTTGAATTACCTCGATACTTGTCCTGGAGGAATGGAAGTTTCAAGAATTAAACAAATGTTTCAGTGCTCTGAAAAGTACCATCAAACGCACCACACTAATTACTTAAAAAATGGTGACACAAAGCATAGAACGAAGTTACATCACTACAGTCATATGGACAAAATGTAAGAATTGAGAAACTGCAATATTTGGGTCATGTCCAGAAAACGATGGGTTAGTAATGGAAGGACAGATGGTGGAAGGCATAGACTCGCAGACGATGTCATTGAGAAGCTGAAGAGGTATTACTGTCTTGCAATAATACAACATCTAGAACATGTGGAAAAAATGAGAAAAACTGTTTGAGCAGAGTACTTCCATACATTGTCGACATATGACAACTCTAATCATGGTTTTTGTCCAGCTGGTACAGACAGTTGGTCTAAATACAATAGAAAACTAGCCACAGGAGATAGATATAACCATCCTCAAAGTTTGGCACTTACCATAATGGAATAAATAAAACCAATATGTAGGGACTATATGTTTCAGCTTTTGAGCGATTCCCATAAGTTGAAATTTTCCTCTGTCGTTATCTTCTCTGTCGTTAATTAATGTTTTGATCTGAGATTTTAGGATTGTTTTGTGTTGGTATTTTACATATCTGCACTGAAATAAAGGTTTTGAAAATAATTAACATTTGGTAGAATTTTCAACAAACATGTATTCTAAAATGTGGGGGAAAATGTCAATAAAAATATCCAACGTTTTGAAAAATTGCTCTTTCAGCTATTATAAGGATATTACACCTACGAATTGCAAACATTTCGGCTTTCTAGGTATGTAGTTAGACAATGTTGCTTACATATCAAATTTTAACATGTCAAGATCCTCTGAAAGCACAGAAAACGATAAGAATAAATGCAGCAGCTACTTCACTACATAGATAAATGTATCAATTGCTGGGATCAGCAGTTATCGTAAGGATGCACTTGCTGTATTGGCATTAACAATGAGGTGATATAAACAGCCGAACACGTTACAATCCGCCGTTATTTGTTATTTTAACTGGAAAGCAAATGTTCATGAGGCCATGACCAGCTCGCGTACTACACCTCACAATAACATGGGATAATCGTTATTTATGATACAAGCGTTAAAAGTGGTTTTATTTTACGAGTAGGAATGTTTGCGGGACCAAAGTAAAAGGTGAGGTAGCATTCTCAAGACACCCTTCACATTCGTTGTGAACTACTCTTAAACATCCATAAATATTAACTTATAAATATTCAACTGAATTTTGTGTGGATACAGTGTATGTTTCCGAACATGTGCAATGGTGAGATCTAAACTTTCGTCATTTGGCCGTCCTTGTTGTTTGATCTCCATACACCAGTGTGGGCAACATAAGCACTTACATAATCATAACTTCTATAACACATTATGGAACTAATGCGGTCTCTTTCATTCTAACCTTGGAGTAGCTTGATAAATTTATGTCACTACTGTCGAACTTAAAGCAGCATTGTTCACGCATTTTTTTTAAAGGAAAATATAACATGTAGTAAACTTTCGTCACAGAGAGGAGCTAAACCGCACCTTTATGTGAAACTGGAAATCCGATGAGTACCTTTGTTATACCACTGCGCTGGGGAGACAACCAATATATTATAGAAAGCTGTGGCAAAAATAAGATTGAAGAGTTCTATATTTTGCAATTTTCTTCAAAGTATAACAAAATACGTTTTCAATGGAATTAGTTTTACGCTTTTTTACATGCACTGTGGAATAAATCTGTTGAATGCAATTTCAAATTGCTTCCTGGACTTTTTTCTAACAATTTTAACGTTATTCCCTCGGTTGCTTGCAAAATATAGTCTGATCCTACAAAAACCATTGAATAGTCCATTATATTAATAGATACAAGGCTTCAGTTTAATACACATATAATTATTATTATCCCATCATGTGGTCATAATTATAAAAAGTATGCTCCACTCAGTGTTATAATCTTCAATTTCCAGTTTGGATTAAAAGCTTCACTTTTACTGCCAACTGTCTCAAACATAGTTATGCATATAAAGCTGATCCAGACTTTAAAAATGTAATGTCCAATCGAGACTCAAACTGCCGAAACTTTCAAAACTGATTCAACTTTCTAACTGAAGTCTTAATATTGCTGGTGCGAAAAACAGAAAAGCAGAATCGAGTTTCTGTCCAATTTTATAGTGAAAGACAGCTTAAGTATAGGAGTGATACTTTTAAATGGTTATGAATATGAAATTAATTCATTTATGCATTCTCTGTAACATTTTTGCTGAATAAATTCTAGATATTTATATACATTCTAATTTGCTTATTATAAGCGAAATTTATTTAATGACTTCCTTATACAGTCACTCATTATAGAGATTTCATATTTCTTAAAGTTTCTGATGATTTGAGCTAGGAAAGAATATATTTCATAGTATTTAAAGCTTCCAGTTTTCACTACTTCGCATTCCACACAATGCGAATGACTGGAAAGATCATTCATGCAAGACAGTACAGTGGCTTACCATCATAGTGAACAGTGCATGCTTCTTTTAAACACGTACACAATATTTGCACATGCTCTTTAAAGTAATCAGCTGGCCTAGTTTTACAATACCCTGCCCATTACACAGCAAGTTTGGGGCTATCACGTGAATCATTCGTTAAAAAGCTCTCCTTTATAATCTGCATTACTCCCTAATGGTGTCCGCTACAGTCCACTTAAATTAATGTTGTCTAATGAGGTCATCTGTTGTATTTTGCAAGTTCAATTTTCTGTATCCTGGAAGTTCTGCTTCCTATTTACACAGTTGGTCTTTAATAAATGCGGAATGGCAATAGATGCCTAGTTTCTCGTGTTTGAAACCACTGCAATCTTTTGTATCAAAACACTGATATCATACCCAAATTAATAATAATTGTTATAACCGCTTCACCAAGAATGAGTGCTAGCAATTCAAGAGCAACATGAGTGCAACATAGAACAAATTGCACACTTTTTTTCGTGTACGTTGCAATTTTATCAGAGCATAAGGGGAAGCAATGTTGGGGTTCTTTAAGAGTCAAACTAATTATTGTAATATGCAACAAAATATTACACTAGGTACAGGTTTGGAAAATTTATTTTAAAAAATCATAAAGGAAATATATGTCACTGTGTATATATACATACACGTACATATCATTAGTAGATGAAAAGGGAAAACAAAGTAGAGGATAAAAACGAAATACCTAATGAAGGAAACTTACAAAATATTCAAATTAAGAAGCACGAAATAAATATGCAAACATAAATAGAAAACAAACAAAATATAACGCCAATCTTGAAAGCACAATCATGTATTCATAGATTGTATGAACGGGTTCAAACTAGAAGATGGAGAAGGGAAGGGTCTAAGCTAAAATAGAAATAAGAATTGTAGAAATGCGAGAAAAAGATCAATTTCACTGATATTGAATTTGAATCTTACATAATTCCACACAAAGAATAATTAAACTCTCATATTATTCGATTACGAGAAGTATATTGACCTACAAAATTACCAAAAGAAAAATCTTAACGCGAATCTTAATCACGTCAGAAGCCACTTAATCACGTCAAGGGCCCTTCTTGAATATTTCCAAGGATACAGAGAAAAGGTGTGCATCCAGCAAAATGTCTAAGATATTGCAAAACTTAATGATAAAACAGAGGAAGACATCTCGAACTCATTCAAGAATCTACAGTCAAACAATTCACTCCAGGAAACAAATCATTCTTACTGTAATTGAAAATATTAATCAAACTTAAAAAATCTGATATGTTGCACTCACATGACTTTCTCTACTCTTGTACTTACCATTCTTACAAACACTTATTCCTCTATTTTCTTCATGTTAGTTCAGATAAAATGTGCAGAAATTATCTTATTGTACGGTACGTACAAGAATAATATGGGAATACAGTAGACTTTCAGCGATAGTCAAATCTTTTAAAGCTTTCAAATTCTATTCTTTTTTGCACGGTTAACATATAAAACATGAGTGTACCATTTGACAGAAGTATACGTTCTTCAAAACTCACACAAATAACAAGGAATATCTCCGAAATTATTTAGACATAAATCATGTGTTTTAGCAAGATCCTCATTTTTTTAAGATTTAGTCTATGTCTTACGGTTTACCAATTATGCAAAACTGATATAGTCTAAACAAGACTACATGACCTTTAGCCCGGAAATTAAAAAAATATACATTTCATTTGCCATAAAAGTATCTTAAACATATGAATTTTCCATGTAAAGGGTACTTTAGGGTGGCGAAATTTTCTTCAAAATCTTTGTGTCGCATCCTTACAAGATGTTATGTTAAATACCAACTTTGATTATTATTAACAGGCGTTTGGTTTTCGAGTTATGCTGCTCATAGACACACGCGCGTGCGGACCTTGTAACGGGGTTGTGACGTTGGGAGCCGTTTGTAACGGGTTGGGTGCCGGATTTAGGTAGGCATGAGAGGATGTTTCTCAGGCGCGAGGTTAGATGACAACACAACACATACTTTTACTGAGTTTATTCTTCACCACTTCATTTGCCTCGAAGTGCCGACCTGAGCAAGTTTCTGGAGTTTCGTTCTAAGATTGCTATTTGATTTACTTTACACTAATCACTGTCGCATTTCATACCTCGACGTTTCTTTTTGGCGCGAAGCTATACTTTTTCAGCGGTACGAGGTTTACTCTCCTAGGAACATCGCAACACAGCATATCTGCTAGCAGTGATCTCCTCCAACCTTTCCTACTTATATCTCACCCCTGCACTTTCTCTCTAGTCCCGTTATGGAGGAGGGGTGTATTTTCCCCAGCTGTGTCCTTGGGCTTCAGGCAACCGTCTCTCCGTGCTAGTTGACAAAAGATTGTTTGTTCCCTGGCCTTCAGAAATGCACTCAGGTCAAGCTACTTCCAAGAGGCAGCTTCATTGCACAATACCAAGTTATACTTATATCTAAAATGTTGTATTTATGTACATTCTTAATCTAAAATTACAAATATATACATAGAAGTTCCCGTCTCAAATGCGCCGGATTTTGTAACAAGAAAACAGGAAGAACTTTGAGAGATTTCTCCCTTTTTTCTTGATTACCAAATTCTATTTTCCTCCGAAGTCCTGACTTCAGCTTAACTTACACATGAGAATTTCCACTTCCTCGTAGCATACCTTTACTTTCAATTAACTACATGTCTTGGACTTTCACCTTCTTCCTTTACACTATCACACATATAGGTCCCTGACACAGGTTCTCCTTGTCTTCCTGGCCAAACGTAAACACAAGGGTTCAATGTCTTCCAGGGTCCCTCAATTCTTAACCAGTGTTTCACATAATGGCATTGTGTACTTCTAATCTAATCACACTTACGAGCTACTAATTTTACATTTTTTTTTAATTCTTAAACCAGTGTTTCACATAATGACATTTTGCACTGCTAATCTAATCACACTTACGAGCTACTAATTTTACACTTATTTCTACCCATCTTCACCTATATCCTTCCAAGTTTACCATTGTTCCTTCATCTGTCTTTGTAAACTTATATACCTCTTCGCGCGTATTTTAAAACCATTATTAATTTTTTTTTTTTTTTTTTTTTTTCAAATATCGCTCATTACTGTTTCCTGCCTCTTCAGTCTCCCTTTGACACGTAATTAGACCTCTGACACCATTTATTCTGTAATTACCTAGCTCTCGAATTGATAGGCCGACTCGGGCGTATCTTACCTCGAATACTTATTCTTTATGTACTTTTGCGTGCTCTTTCCTTTATTTGTTCTTCTTCGGTTCTGACCTCGTCCTGAAGATACGGACGTAATAGCTGCTTATGCCATTTTCCCCCTAGTTTACCGCTGTTCAAGTCCATAAGGAAGTACGTGTCAGTTCCGTATTCTTCTACTACCTTATACGGACCCTTGTATAAAAGTCCCATGCGCTGGTTATATTTGTTTATGGCGCTAGAAAGTTTCTTGTTTCTCACCAATACGAGATCGCCTTTGTGTAATTTCCACTTTTTCCTATTTTTCGCCTTATGTTTTTCTTTACGTCTATCCGCCCTCTTTAAGTTATCCGCTCTGCGGCCACTTCCATAATTTCTAATTGCGACGTACTCACGGCGCCTTCCACATCAAGGGTTCGCGGTATGTTCGCACCCATCGTGTTAATGAGCTTGCCTTGCATTAACTCTACCGGTTTGAATCCCATGACTTGGTTTACCGATTCATTTAATATCTTTTCAATTGTCGGTATCATCTCGGGCCATTTCGTCTGTTGCTTACTACAGAATACTCGCAGATACGCGGATAGGTTTCTCATGGTTCTCTCGGTTGGGTTGCTATTCGGCCGATAACGCGAACAGTGGTAAAGTTTGATACCTTGTTCTTTCATTGTGTTAACGAACTTCTTTCCTGTAAACATGGTAGCGTTATCTGCTAGTAATGCGTCCATTTTTCCGACCTGGGGAATATAATACTTCAGTAATTTATTCACACATGTGGCACTATCGATCTTTTTAACCGGGTAAATCTTAACGAACTTTGAGAACACGTCTACAAATACTATGACGTATCTATATCCAAACGCTCCTCGGGGTAACTCACCATGACAATCCACCGTAACTAAGGATCTAGGTTTGTCCCGTAGGATGGCGTTCGTCTCGTAATCGTACGCAACTTGCAGTGGCTTCGCTTTCTGACATACGTCACACACCGTAACCGTATGCCTTACCTTTCGTCTTAGCTTAGGGATGTACAAATTTTCCAAAATGGTAGCAGTCGTCCTGTCCGTCCCTGAATGACATAACGCTTTGTGGAACGTCGTAATAATTTCTTTTTCCAGGCTACCAGGAATGTATGTCTTCCACTTTGGGTTAATGGCTCCGTGCTTTTTATATAAGACTTCGTCTTTCATTCCCAAACCACCTTCCACCTGTCCATCTATTTCCGGCGCTTTGACCATTAAACTGACCAACTTACAGTCTTTCCTCTGCAATTCGCTGATTTTCTTTAATTTCTCCTTTAATCCCCTATCCATTGGTATCTATAGTTTCAACACTTTAATTTCTCTTAGCACTCCACCCATATTATCGGGTATTTCTGCATGATGGGTTAGTCGCGATAACATATCACTGAACGTATTCATCTTTCCCGGTATATGTAGGATTTCCACGTCATACATCATTATTTCATGAGCGTACCTACACATCTTTGAGCTAGTATACTTACATTTCTGTAGAAAAGACAAACTAATGTGATCAGAGAAGATCTTTACCTTTTTGCGGTATATGTAAGTTCTAAATCCCTGAATGGCAAAATACATCGCACAGATCTCGATTTCGGTCACTGACGCGTTTCTCTCTACATGGCTCAACCCTCTGAAAGCCGTACTTATAACATGGAACTGGTCTGGAGCTGACCTTTGCCCTAGAATAGCTCCAAACCCTTGGCATGAACCGTCCACGTAAATTTCATAAGGAAGTCCATCCCTAGGCCTCTCAAGTAGTATAGAGTTTGCAAACAACTGCTTAATCTTCTCGAACGCCTTCTGCTGGGTGGCACCCCAATGCCATTTTACCCCTTTTCTCAATAATTCCCTTATAGGTTCCATTATACTGGCATACTCTGGAATAAATTTTGCCTGATAGTTTAAGACGCCATTCAATTTTCTAATTTGTTTAACCGTTTTAGGGGGCGGAATATTCATGATGGCATCTATTCTCTTTTTGTCAGGTTTTAGCCCCTTTTCATTTATTATGTACCCCCAAAATTCTACCTCCTTTACGCAGAATTTAGATTTTTGGAGGTTTACAGTCATTCCGTTTCCTCGAAGTTTCGTCAACACGTAATCTACATGTTTCATGTGCTCGTCAAAATCTTTATCTATGATCAAGAAGTCATCCACATAATGGAGCAAATACGTCCTCGTGGCATCCCCTAAAATTTCATTTATGGCCCGAAGCAAACCATTTCCCGAGGTACGCATTCCGAAAGGGCAGACAGTATATTCTAGCTGTATCCCTTCAAAGATAAAACTCGTATATTTCCTAACCTCTTCTTTTAGCTCAACTTGCCAATATGAGGCCGTTAAATCAATCGAGGAAATATATCGGCCCCTGGACATCTTAGCAATCAACTGCTCGATAGATTCGCTCTTAAAATAGTCGGGAAGCGTGCATTTATTTACCCCCCGTCCATCTAATGTTTTTCTTAAACTGCCATCTTTCTTCGCTATCCAAACAACGGGACTAATTATATCCGAATTTGAGATTCTAAGTACTCCTAGTTCTAACATTTGGTTGATAATAGCTCTAGCCTGCGTCTGTATGGCTAATGGTAGTTCCCTCTGTCTGTAATTACAAGCTTTCACGTCCTTTACCTCGAAACTGTGTTGATATGCTTTGCATCTGCCGGGAAATTTACTGAAGGTGTTAGCATTTTTAGTTAATGTGTCTTCTAACTGGCTCATTTGTTCCCTGGTCAATTGGTATGACTCGGTCAGCTTTTCTTTCATTGTGGCCTGCCGACCTGGGTGGCTTTGTTCCACGAATAAGGGTACGGGCGCCTTCCCTCTCTCTCGCTCCAAAGTACCCTCCGCCTTTTCACTAAAAGGAGGTCTTTTACCCTCGGGTTTGTTATCCCTGATAGCAATCTTTACAACCGGTTCCGTTTCTACACGCATATGCTGGATAAATAAGTGTTCGTCTCCTATATCGGACTCATTTAACATGCCTACAATCTCACTTTTTTTCATGTTACGAACAAACGGTACAGCGATTCTCTTTTCACCTTTATTTAAATTTAAACTTCCCTTTGCGAAGTCTATGACCGCCTTCAGGTCGTACAACATGTCACATCCAATAATGGCATCACAAATCAAATTATCGATCACTGATAATATGTACTCAAACACCTCCCCGCCGATTTCTAAGCATAGCATGGTCTGCAGTTTAATTCTTTGCACCGTTTTGCCTACGGCTACCTTGCAAACCACATTAGAAGTAGGTAAAGTCATCATCTTGACATTTCGGTTTAGCAACCCTTGGAAAAACTTCGCGCTACATACATTCATGGTAGCACCGGTATCTACTGTAAATAACTCCGCTTTACCTCCTACTTTAACCTCTATTACCGGGGATTCTACTTCGTTTTCGTCCGAGTAATTCTTCAATATTGCCAATTGTTCACTTTCGTCATCATTGAATTCGGACCGTAGCCCAGTGCAGTAAATCACCCCAGGGTTCGGTGCAATCTTTTTCCGGTCCACAACAAGATCGCAATTTAGTTTTCCGGATTATTTCCGTCCACTATTGCAAACCCTTCTCTCACAGGTGCCACTAAGATCTCTTGACCTCCGGGCATATTTGAATTTCCCCCTCCTTGGCCCCGTCGGTTATTTCCTCGCGAGCTATATCCGCTACCGTAATTTCCCCTGTCTTCTCTACGGTAATGCTCTTCGTCGGAGTCGTGGGCTCTCCACGGGGTTCTCGGGTTATGCCCGTTTCGACGTCCCCTAGGTCGGTACGGCCCATCATGGAAATTCGCCTCCGTTCTAATCAAATTTACCTGATGCTCTCGTCTGCCGTTTCTTGGCCTACCCTCGAATCTTGGCGGGTCATCTCGGTATCGTTCCCTGATACCAACGTCTCGGTTATGGTTCCCATTGAAATTTCTGTTGGCGCGCGGTGAACTCGGCTGACCACGCCAGCTTCCCCTTTCATTTCTCCGCGAACCATAATCAAACTCCCGTTCCCAGTTGCTACTTTCAAAAGCTGACACAAGATCTATTAATTCAATAATATCTTTCGGTCTCGCTACAATCAGGTAATTTGTAATCTGCTGTGGGAAATGTTTAATAATTTGCGAAATAAAATCTGCTTCGCTTACAGGAGGATCGACTAATCTACAATTTTGCGCGCAAGTTAACACGTAGTCCGTCATCGACTGTCGGCCGTGTTCATTGTATCGGCCGTTGCTCAATATTGATCTGGCTTTGTTCTGCGTAGTCTCGTTCCGGTACTTGTTGATGAACATTTGCTTGAAATACTCGTAAGAACAATTTTCCCCCAAAACAAGCCTTAACCACGTCAGAGATCTATTTTTCAGAGCCTTCCGCACAACAAACATTTTGAGCTGTTCCGGTATATCCTTTATCTCGAAATAGCGGTATAAGTCGATAAGGAATTGCTTAGGATTTATGGCATCAGACTCGTCAAAAATGGGGACAGACACTTCATTCAGTAATTGCCCATATTGACTAAGACTATTCCCTGTATTAGACGGGTTCACGTGGAAGGAGCTAGGTGTTACATTCTCCATAGCTGCAGCCTCATGCTGTGCACTATTTACAATTGAGTTATCATTCCCATTGCTATCAACTGCGCTAGTCGCATTACCATCATTAATACTTCTTAATTGTATCTCCATTCTCTCTACAGATCCCTGAATTTCCACTATCCTACTCTCGTTCCGTTTTAAACGGTTATCTACCTCTAGATGAGCTAATAGCTGTCTCTCCGTGTTTTCCTTAAGTTTATTAATTTCTTGTCCCTCAGCTTCTAATTCAGCGTGTACTACCTGCAAAGTTTCATTTACCTCCCCATGCACTGCGTTCTTAATAGCTATTACCTCATCCGTCAGCATTTTCATAGTTTCTACATTTTTTCGTTCACACATCTCTTTCATACGTTCTAAATTTTCGTCTACGTTAATTCTAAAGGAATTTAACCCTTCCTGGATTTCGGAAATGCTCCCCTGCTGTGTATTTAATTGCTCCCTCATTCTCTCCTCAAATTCCTGGTGCTTGTGATCTAAATGTTCTTTGAGCTTTGATTCTTGGGTCCTAAATACTTCGTCTAAGAGTTCTTTAACTTGACCACTAATTTTACTTTCCAACCTATCACCCCTTTCGTTTAGTTCTTGAACCTGACCACCCATATTCTCTAATCTACTTTCTAACCTATCACCCCTTTCGTTTAGTTCTTTAGCCTGTCCACTAATTTTACTCTCCAACCTGTCACCCATTTCGTTTATTTTTTCCAAGAGTATCTTAAAGTAATCTCCCGAAATATTCCCTACCACGTCGCTGCTCCCAGCACTGTTTTCTTTATTCTGTTCTAACGACTCCATTTTGGTATTTCTACTTAACTTTCCGCTACGAAGGAGCATCTATTTAAAATTTACCCTATTCTAACCTTCCCTACTCAGTCATACAGTATATATTATCCTCTAATTCTTGCACACATTTATTTTCATGCATCTACTATTATAACTCTGACATATATTGTCTTTACATAGGATTGTTTTTAAAACTCTGACCTTTCGGCGACTTGCGTTGCTGGGTTGATGTGGTCGTCCTCTGACGTTGATTGTCTCGCTTGTTGAAACAGCACCTGGTGCGCCTTTCCTCCGAGGTCTTGAGGCTGTTTCTTGTCGCTCGTGATGTTACTTGGTCGTCGTCTCCTTTTCGCGTCCACGGCGTCTACTGCTGTCCCTGGGTTGAAGTTCACTCTCTTCCTAAGCGTCGATTTATTCTCGCCGAGTCAACTGCTTCCATCGGCGATCCTCTGGTTGTCATCCTTTGTCGAGCCGCACGTTGTAACGGGGTTGTGACGTTGGGAGCCGTTTGTAACGGGTTGGGTGCCGGATTTAGGTAGGCATGAGAGGATGTTTCTCAGGCGCGAGGTTAGATGACAACACATCACATACTTTTACTGAGTTTATTCTTCACCACTTCATTTGCCTCGAAGTGCCGACCTGAGCAAGTTTCTGGAGTTTCGTTCTAAGATTGCTATTTGATTTACTTTACACTAATCACTGTCGCATTTCATACCTCGACGTTTCTTTTTGGCGCGAAGCTATACTTATTCAGCGATACGAGGTTTACTCTCCTAGGAACATCGCAACACAGCATATCCGCTAGCAGTGATCTCCTCCAACCTTTCCTATTTGTCTCATCCCCGCACTTTCTCTCTAGTCCCGTTATGGAGGAGGGGTGTATTTTCCCCAGCTGTGTCCTTGGGCTTCAGGCAACCGTCTCTCCGTGCTAGTTGACAAAAGATTGTTTGTTCCCTGGCCTTCAGAAATGCGCTCAGGTCAAGCTACTTCCAAGAGGCAGCTTCATTGCACAATACCAAGTTATACTTATATCTAAAATCTTGTATTTATGTACATTCTTAATCTAAAATTACAAATATATACATAGAAGTTCCCGTCTCAACCTTTACCTAGAAATGCTTTTTTTAAAGGGGGCCTCATATATTTCAGGGAAACGTATTTTCAGCTAAATCTCAAAATCGAATTTTTGTGTGGAGTACAATATTTCCTCTACTTATACTCGTACATAGCAGAGAAAGTAAGAATTTCTGCTGCTAAACCGGCTCTTGAGTCATGGCTCATAGGATAATATCAAAGATCAGTTATCAAACATAAATTGTTGTATAATCACCTGTAATTGGTATTCTCTACAATGTATAGTAAGGGAAGAGTGTTGTACTAAGAAATTCGATGTCTAGATTTCATCCGAAGTACTTGGTTTGTGGCCCCTAAATCCAGACTTCAGCGCGTCATTATAGCTGTGCACACATAAACATTATTTCAAAATGAAAAGTCGATTAACACCAAGCTTGGTATTTCAATTCTGCGTCCTCTAATGATGCGGCATGAAGATTTTCAAGGAAAGATTCCATGCTAAACTATTCTTTAGGTAGAAAATCTTTCGCAACTTCGCATTTTGTCAAAAATGGTGCTAACGATTATGATTGTTTGTAACATATTTTTTCATTGCAAATGAACCGAAGATCCAGAGTTTTCTTGTAATAGCTTCTGAAGTTCTATTCATTCTGAATGACTTAAAAGTACAACAAATATAGGTTACATTATACCACACAATTTATATGAAACTTTTCTACATTTTCTATCACATTTAGTAAAGTAGAGGAACTATTGTATTCCACCCAAAAAAATCCATGTGGAGACTTCACCGGAAATACATATTTTGAGACTACCTGAATCCGACAAAAGCATTTTTAGAAAAAGGTCCGTGCGTGTGTGTGTGTCATTCTGTGGACAGCGCTACTCAAAAACGAAAAGTCGGTTAAAGTTTAATGTCTTTCAAGGATGCGACACGAGATTTTAAAGAAAATTTCTCCACCCTAAACTACCCTTTACATGAAAAATTTTTCCAAAATGTTGATTTTCTTGAAAAGGGCTCTAACAATGTTGATTAAAATGCCATATGTTTGAAATATTTTTATGAAAAATGAAATATATATCTTGAATTTTCTGGCTATAGCCCCTGTAGTTATATTCACTCTAAAAAGTCCGTATGTGTGTGTTTGTGTGTGTGTGTGGGGGGGGGGGGTTGTCTGTGTGTCAGTCTGTGGACAGCATAACTAAAAAACGAAAAGTAGGTCAAAAACCGAAGTTGGTATTTAAGTTTAATGTCTTTGGGATGCAACATGAAGATTTTGAAGAAAATAGCCTCACTCTAAAGTACACTTTACATGGACAATTTTTCGAAAATTTTGATTTTCTTGAAAATAGCTCTAACGATTTTGATTAAAATATCATATTTTTGAGATATTTTTATGGCAAATGAAATGTAGATCTTGAATTTTCTGGCTATAGCTCCTCAAGTCGTATTTACTTTGGACGACTTTTGCATAACTAGTAAACCGTTAGAGACAGACCAAATCATACTGTACAAAAAATGTATGTCTTGCTAAAATACACAATTTATGTCTCAATGAATTTTCTTGTAGGGTAAACCATTTCAGAGGTATTCCTTGTTGTGTGTGTGAGTTTCGGAAAACAACTTTCGAGAAATTGAACACCGTTTGTTCATTTTTGATGTTAAGTATGCAAAGGGAACGGGATCTCAAAGCTTTGACATTTGTATTCCACGAATTTATAAATACTTTAGGGCCAGAATGTATTTTAATTTTTTGTATCATAAATACATATATTTATGGAATGCACATTGAAAATCTAGATCGCTTTGAAACTTGAGTTTTTTTAAATTTATTTTTCTCAGCATGTTCACTTCTTCAAAATAATCCACATGATGCAATTTTCATCCCATTCTTCTGAAGTCTATCGTGGGCATTTCCAAATCACAATCAACTGAATCGGTTATTTAATCCTTTTTTCTTTGGAACGGTTTTGTAGTTATTAACCTATAAAGCTACTGGAAAGTTCAGATGACAGAATTTAAATCTTTTTCTTTGAACTATGGCGAGTAAAACAAAATTATACAACGGATTTGTGTGTTATAATTAAGATAAATAACACGGAATTTTAAAACAGAATGGTTGTTTTTAAAATTGCATTATGTGAGCATTTGTCATAAATTATTAAAGTTCAGGTTTAGCATTTAATAAAACTAAAAGACAAATCACATCGAAATTTAAAGTCATCTCATTATTTAAAATTAGTTTTGAGTTAAATTAGCTGAAAACTTTAAAAAATCATTTGTTTTCAATATAGTACTACTGAATTTCGAACATCGAATCGGTCAAGAACTGTTGTTTTTTATCTCCGATGCATTATTTGTCAGAAATTGCATTTTCTATTTTTCCTACACAACATAATATCTCTTCCCACAGACCTTGACTTCTGATCTCACTTGACTTATCGCCACTGCAACTTTATACCAGTAATCCTTGTTTAGTGTTTGTTTGCATCCATTATTTTTATTCTCATAATTGCATAATACAAAGTATGAATTGATTTTATTAGAGTAGATTTATGAACTTATGTAACAGGCTAGTGATAACTCAGAAGCGAAAAAGACACCAAAGAACCTTTAATTATCTGGTTTGCATACATTTAGATGTAAACATTTAAAAAGACATGTCTAAATTATGTAAAGCCTCTGTAGTGCTGGTAGTGCCTCTGCCACGGAGGGTCCAGGTTAGATTCCGGTACCGAGGTAAGGGGTTTTCTCCCGCTGGGAGGTCTGACATGGGGTGCACTCAGACTCTTTAGGCCCCTGAGAGGCCAATGGAAGGGCTACTTGATTGAAAAGTAGAGGTCTCTGATCGAGAAGGCTACATAACCGGAGGGGCTGGGGTGCTGACCACGTCCCACCTCTAGTGCTGCACTCCACTCATGACGCCTGTGATGGGCAGAGGTGGGAAGGTAGTAGAAGCGATAAAAATGTTAACAGGAAAAAGAGGAAAAGAAGATGAGAGGTATAGGCAGGTTTCTACTAAAAGTAAAACAAAAAAATGGGAAAGAAATGCGACGAATATAATAAAGGAAAGGAAAAATAAAGGGGAAGAGTTAATAAGAACTGCCCGGCAGAGCAAAGGCCAAGGTGCCATGAAAGCTGAAGTGGCTCTGATAATAAAGAAAGTGTGCAGAAAGTAAAAGAACTTTGGAATAGCTGTTGGTTTCCATTAGCTACGGTGTGTAAGTTCTAGCTGGTTCCCAGTTGGAGCAGCCATTTTCTTCTACCAGCTATAATTGCACGAAATATTATTAGATTTAATTGTATTTGTTTGATTTTATTTTTGTTTTAATAGGTCAAGCTTGTATTGTTTTTATTCATTCATTCAAAGAGCAAACACGCCATCACTAAATTCTTTCTCAAATCAAAGCCCTAATAATTGTCCATAGAAGTTAAAGAGTCCTGTACTGTATGCCCACGACAAGAAGGCTAGAGGGGAATGAGGAGCAGAGGGGGCTTCAATTGTTTATCTGCTCTGGTAGCGTATCTGTTTACTAGGAAATGAGTGCATGAGAATGCATATGAGTCACCCACGTTGCCAGATCTAATGCGCTTTGCAGTATTACAGGTGCAGAGATTTTTTAGCATTATGCATTATTTGGCTCTCGCTGCTAACGCGCGCTACGGCACTACAGTTATATACTCGTATTTTGTTAGTTTTATTTTTGGCTTAATATTACATATGGCTGCAGTTCGAAAGAAGGGACGAAGTATTCACAGTGAAGCAAGGGAGGTAATTAGAAAAGTGATAGAAGTATGTGACGAAGAAGCGAAATCAGGAGAATTGAAATGTTTATTATCACAAAGAAATTTACGTGTGGCAAATTATTGTGGGATAACGTAACATAGTGTAACAAGAATAAGAAGAGAAGGTGTTAAAGCTGGTGAAAAATCACTTCATACTCCGGGGAAAAAGAGACCAAAGGCAGAGGAATGCAAATTTCATTGTGATGACTTTGATAGAACAGTAATTAGAAACGTAATTCGAGACTTTTATTTGGTTAAAAAACAAGTGCCCACTGTACCGAAGCTACTTGCAGCAATTAGAGAAAAAATAAATTTTCCTTGGGGAAGAGAAACTATTGCACGATATGGGTTTCAAATGGAAGCGATGTGGAAGCAAGAGAAAATTACTTATTGAACGTCCAGATATAGTTAACTGGAGAGCTAAATACCTAAGAGCTATAAATGGATACAGGAATGCTGGGAGAAATATCATTTACATTGATGAGTCCTGTGTGGACAATAATTTGACATTTGGGAAGTGCTGGCAGAGTGATGATATCTACCGGATTACGACAAACACTAGTTCTTCGAACCGCCTGATTCTTGTAAATGCAGGCAGCAACGAAGGTTTTATACCCGAAGCTTCTTTGATATTCAAAGCTGGACTTGCTAGCGGCGATTATCATGGCCAAATGAATGGAGAAAATTTCCAGAAATGGTTGGAGGAGAAACTGTTACCTAATATACCCTGCAATAGTGTTATCGTGCTTGATAATGCTCCATACCACAGTGTACAAGAAAATAAGCCTCCGTCGAAATATGCTGTAAAGCAAGAAATGGTACAATGGTTGGAGAACAACAATATTTCATATTCTGCTGCAATCGAAAGACCGACTTGTTTGATTTAATTCAAATACATAAACCAAAGGAAAAAATATACCATATCGACAGAATAATAGAAATGCATGGGCATACGGTTCTTAGATTACCTGTTCTTAGATATGTGCGAGTTGAACGCTATAGAATTGGCATGGGCAGCAATAAAACGACATGTAAGAGAGAGAGAGAGAGAGAGAGAGAGAGAGAGAGCATAGTGTAACCGGCGATCCACATTTAAGAAATCTACAGCAAGTGTGTGAAAGTGCAGTGAACTCCGTTACAACAGCTGATTGGGAGGGCTATGTTAGGCGCGTTAAGAAACTTGAGGATTAGTTCAGGCAAAAAGATGGGCTAGTGAAAGATGCAATAGACAATCGTATTATATCACTAGGAGGTCTGACGAAGATCCAGAGAGCGGTAGTGACAGCAGCGAAGGTGACGACTTCTCCGACTCGGATCTTGCACGACAACTGGACTTCTAGGTGAGTTATGTGACAACACTGTGTATTTTAAACGAACCTAAAGCGCGTTTCACCCTTAGAAGACAGTACACGTTAAATGGAGCGCAGTGTTGCAACATGTACTAGTTGCGAATCTTTCTCCGCGAGCGACTCGAGGTGGCCGGAGTCCTGCACTTAGTCCTTCAATTGCTGCTTGACGGACACTTTTAACTTTGGTATCCCTGCACGCCTTTGTTACTGTATGACCTAAATTTACAAATGACTCGTCTGTATAAACAACTGATTTCCCCTGGTCCCTAAACCTTTTTACGTCTTTTGGATATTTATGTCGCCATCTGATGATATCGATATCGTCTCTTTCTATTAATATGCACTTGTTACCCCTTCTTTCATATTCGAACCCCAAATCATGTAAGAACCGACTAAGAGTGGCCCTTGAGAAATTTGGTAGGGTCTCATCACTGTTGAATCGTGACAAAATTATATTCAGCATGGGTGGAATATTTGCAAACTGTAAAGAATGAACAATTCGCCGCACTCCACCTTGCACTATTCAATCATATTGCGTTAACCTAGCGTTTTGTGTAGTCCCGCCCTTTTTGCTTTCTTTTTCGATGGCGTTCTTAGAGGTCCTTTCATTAGTTCCTTTTTAATCATACACACTACTCCTTCTGAACACCCGATAGCCTTAGCTGTTTCTTTTACTGCCTTACACGCATTTTGCTTCAAAAATAATATAACACATTCATAATTATTTGGCGTTCCTTACTTCTTAATTTATCAACATATCGTCTCTTCCTAGCTTCCCCCTCCATAACTACAAATATTTACAAAAATATTAAACAAATAACGCAATAACAGCTCACAGTTACACACACGGCTTCTTTCAATGTACTCAAAGGGTTGGAAAGGTATAATTATACCTCGGATTGTAATCCGACTTTGACATAATATACATACGACATGTGTGAAATAACAGTTGTGATCAAAGTACCTAAACAGAAAACCCTGGCAGCAGGGGGGGGGGGGGTGAACCAGTCTTATCTTATTTTCCTCATGAATCTTAATTTCCTTTCTTTGACAGCTAATGTGGAAATTTTCAAAACACCATTTGCCGTTGCTTCATTTACCTTAGAACTATCGGTGTTTCTTTCTACATCACCACATGCTATGATCCTAGTTCATTCTACACCAGTCACTTGTTGGCATCTTTAGCCACTTGGAACTTTGTGGAGAGACAGCTTTTCCTTACTTCGCTGCTTGTCATGCAACTTTCATAGCATCGTTTGAGAACCTTCGCCTGGATCATTCAACACCCCATTCTGTACATCTTCCTGATGAGCGGTGCCCATTTGGACTAGAACACTTGCACCCCTTGCATAAGCTTCTTCTTCCTAAAAGGGCCCATGAAGTATAAATTGGATCATGCAGAACTTCTGTCTATTGAGATCAATATATTTCCACTAGAACTTCTATTTTAACTTTCGCAATTTCTTCCAGAGAAGTCTTACTTTTCTAAAACTTCGTTGTCCATTTATATTAGTCTTCATGATCTAGGTACACATATTCTGTATTATATTGTAGTATCTAACAAAAATGATGCTGTTTTAGAATCATGCATTTTCAACTACAAAGGTTAAACATAAACTAAATAAAAAATTAAGTATTTAAAATAAATCTTAAATTAGTCGTTACGCTGTACTTCTGTAGACGATGATCTATAACCTTCAGTACACACCTTAACCAAAGGTGTAAAAATTATAACAAAGACATGTCAAAATAAATAATGGCAAACTGGGGGAAAATACCAATAAGTTGTTGATAAAATGCTTGAACATGTCTGTACCGTCAATTATTTAGGACATGAAATTAGTAATAGAAACGATAAAAGTACTGACAAAACTAGTGATATTTCAAACAATTTTTGGAACAATGCGTAATACCTTAAAGAATAAAACAAGATTTGAAGCAAGAGTAAAATTTTATGCCATGGCAGTTCCTACGTTAATTTATGGATGTGAAAGCTGAGTACTAATATAAAGGACTGTTAGTAGAATACAAAATTGCAAACTGAGATTTCTGAAGAAAACAAAAGGATGCACAAGAAAGGACAGAATCAGAAGCGAAGAAAAAAGAAAGGAATTAGAAGTGGAAGCTATCAACTCAAGAATGGTTAGCTACAGAACGAGGTGGTTTGAACTTGTTGAGAGGTTGGAGGATATCAGAATGCCAAAAATTGCTTTCAGTATGCGAGAAGAAGATCGAAGAAGACACTGTGAAGACGAAACAGGCAGTAGACTAATCCATGGAATGAAGAAGAAGAAGAAGAACAACAACAACAACAACAATAACTGTATTTGTATTTTGGCTAAGTATATTCCATTATCAACAAATACATGTTACTCCCCTGTGCCCACGGTTTTCTAAAATGCGTCTGGCTCTTATTCAAGAGCGCCTAAAATGAATAGCAGTTACAGTGAAAACTCGATATCTTACATTTAGTACATAAACAGTAGAGAGAGAAATAATTAATATGCACATAATATGAGAGAAAAGCTGTTTATACAACCTCACCATTATACACAGGTGTTGTGCATAATCCATTCATTATGACACACATGCCAAAGATAGCAATGTGTATTTCTTAGAGCAATGACATCATACCGGTACTTCAAGTACGAAAGAAAATACCATTTAATAATATTCTTTCTCTAAGCAACAAATATCTCTATACATTACTTATGTATAATAATTAACATCTAAATTTACCATCGCCTACCATGATAATAGGTTCGTAATATTTGTTCACTTCTCTCCCATGAAGCATATAAAAAGTGGATTTCTTGCTTATAGGTTCTACGTGCCAAGTAATAACGAATCAAGTTATTGTTATTGTTATATTGTTATAACTGTTTATTTCCTACAATTTATAATGCTAAGATTCGATAGCACGTTGTATCCAGCTCGTTCATAGCCTGACCTTGGTGAAAAGTCACTTGTATTATAACCGTCAAGATAATCAATTTCCATAAACTGCTGTTACTATCAATGAAATTTCAGTAACCATTCAAACAACTGTAATGGGCTGCGAGGCAGTTTTCAAACCGTTTAAAATACCCTGAAGAAGAAACCTATCATACGTCACATTCCTTCGGTTTTAATGAATATTATAAAGAAAAAACAAGATTAACGGTGTAAGTTATATTGATTACCCTTATTCCATCATGCCTATTTGTCTAGCAGCACATGTGTGAGTCTTGCTGTTATCTACTTTTTCTCAAACCGAGCCAACAGCATAAAACAGGTCTGGAGGAGTCACAGGACACCTTGAGCGACCCTCATTTGTTTTACCTGCTAAACATACAGTAATAGCTGCAAAGCCGTGAGCAGGCTGCGCTCAGTGAGCACCAGTTTCCCAGCCCTGGCATAAGGCAAAAAGTCCTTCGATGTTCCCATTGGGAAAGTTTATTATTTAAAACCTGCAAAGCATTTTCTGTTTTACATATTAAATAACTTTTATTAATTAGAAAAGCTCTGCTGTAAAATAGTCTGCACAATATAGTTGTGCACGTTTATAGCATAAGAAAAATTAGCTTGAAATATGTGTTTGAGCTCTTACCCACTAGTAATCCCAATGTGCTTATGTTTAAGTTCATTACATTAGGTCTAATGGTATTTTTCTTTTCAATCTTCTGTTGCCATGATTAGCTGGAGGATTTGGCGGCATTTATAGTAGTAATGGAAATCCTGGTCTTACAAACTGAAGCATTTTTATATCACTCGATCGACTGCTTCGTATTATGGGTGCCTACGGCTGCTCACACATGAGTCTTAATCTCGGGTATCCGTGGTGGTTACAGAGAGCGATATTGTAGTTTTGTAAGAACCTTTATTTGTTTTATTTTTACACGTTTAAGCTTTGCTGAACAATTTTAAATAGAATAAAATATGCAGTTTCAAGTAATCGTTGGAACGAACTTTCACCGTGTTGCTTACATGTATCTCTCCCTCGTAATGATCTCTCTCCTACTGTCCTCAGTCATTATATGCTTTTAGCTTCCCAAACATCCATAATGGCCCTCACTTCATTAAGTCAAGACTTTGCCCTCTGGCAAAACCCCTCGGGTTTCCGATACTTTGTAAAAATACAATAGCAGGCTCTTTTTTCTCTATGTTGAAGACCTTGCCAAACTAATTGTATCTCGTTTACGTTAATGTTTGGGACGTTCGCTAATGACCCTTGGTAATGCCTTTTTGGCATCCCTTCACCTGTGGTACATATTCTTAACCCTTTGCTATTAATGGATTTTGTAACTTTGATATATTCTGTATATCATAAGCGCTATACAGAAAAACTGCTACAAATGCCCCCCATATACATTATCATATTATGTAAGAATATGATAAGGTATATGTCTTGCCCGAAAATCATTTTCTTGTTAAAATTTCGCGATTGTTCAGCAAATCTTTCTGTCAATTACATACAAATACTTAAAAGGGTTTACACTCAAATTCTTAAAGACATAGCTTGTACATAGAATACCCTTCACATATTTACATTACACAAATCAGCACTCAACACACATAGGGTTATATTTTTAATACTACATAGTGATTTAATATTATTTTACATGTTTCTTCTTACATTGATCTTCTGATTCTATATAATTATTTTTATCCAAAAGTCTTTTATGGTTATGGATTGTTCTACTGGTTTCACTTTTAATTTGTTTTTTTTTTTTTTTTCTTTTTTTTTCACACGCACATTATCCACTTCACTGTTTTTTTTTTTTTCGATATATTCACTTTGCTTAATATTAATTACGTTATTCTTACAGTTATTTACAAGTTTACATAGAAACAATTAGGCCCTCATTTTCATGATCCAACCATTCTTTCAACTACTTCTCACCATTTCTTTTCTTACTTTTCGATACTATTTGAGTAATTTCTATACGGTCTTATTAGCTGCTTATGCCATCTCCCAATCGATTTGTTTGTTTTTAAGTCCACTAATTCATAAGTATGCTCTCCGAATTTCTCAGTAATCATTACCGGACCTTTATATAATAGCTCTAATCTATGACTTCTCCCCCTTAACGCATTGGATAACTTATGATCCCTAGCGAGGACTAGATCTCCTACCTGAGGATTCCATTTATTTGTACGTTTCTTGATTTTTGATTTCCTCTTTTCCGCTTTTTCTTGCAATCTGTCAAAAACGATCTTAGCCCTTTGTTCCTCTGATAATGGCTGACTTCTCTCAATCGTTCTTGGAGTATTTTTAAAAATGGGTTCAGGGTCAATTCCCTGCATTATCTGTATTGGTGCAAAACCAGTTGTAGTATTTACAGTATTATTACTAATTTTCTCTATGATGGTACAATACCTTACCCAGTTTCGATGATTATTATGAGTAAGCACTCGAAAATAAGTCCCTATTTCTCTTAATATCCGCTCTGTCGGATTCCCTGAAGGAAAATAATAAGAACAATGATATAGTTTTATCTGGTGGCTACTTAGAGTTTCTTTGAAAATTTTATTCGGCACTTCAATTATATCATCATCTAACATGGTTTTAATGACCTGATCAACTTCCTCTCTAATTGTACATGGGATTGCTCTGGCTTTATGGGAATATGGTTTAATATTCGCTAGTTCAAACGAATGTGTGTAACAGTTACATCTTCCAGGCTTTTCCGAGAATACCTCCCTGTTTTCTATTAAAAGTTCCCGTAATTTTCCTTTTTGTTCCTCATTTAGTCTCTCAGCTTGGTTCACCTTAGATTCTATTAAATTTTCTATCTTGACACAGTCCTTTCTTTCGTCGTACTCATTTATACTACTATTCTTCAAGTTAAATTTTGGGTTTTCTCGGGGTTTCTTTTCTTCGTCAAAATCACAGAAATAATTACCTCTACTCACAATATTTTGTTCCTCTATTTCATCGTAGTTCCCAACTTTTAATTCTGCTAATTCCATCGCTCCAATATTTATTACCTCGACAAAGAATGTTTCCCCCTCCATTTCTTCCTCTACCTGATCCCGTACAATTATCCTCGAAGTATGGTCTAAAAATGGTACAATTATGGTGTCAGGTCCGGTTTCAAACTTAAAACTTCTATTTTCAAAATCTATGATGGAATTCCAAGCATAAAGACTATCGCAACCGATTATTACGTCAAAAACAAGCCTGGGTACAACCAAAAATAATATTTCAATGCATTTCTGTGCGATCTCGACCTTTACCATCACTTGAAATTTTACCCTTTCTTTCCTTTTACCTACCGCTACAGAGCAATATATCCCATAAACTGGCAAAGATAATAATTTTACACCACTACTCACTAAATTTTCAAAAAAAATTTGGGAACACACAGTAGTATTAGCGCCTGTATCAATAATAGCCTGAAATAATTTCCCGTTAATACCAATATTTATTCTTGGCGGATCAATTAAAATTTCATTCTCTGTATTTTCTTTATGTTTTTCGATCAAACATTGCCTTCTCTGTCCCTTATTTTCGAAGTACTTCCCATAATAAGAACATTCATCATTCCCAATCTTCACTGAAGGCGAAGTTGACTGGGTTTGGAGTTTTCCGAAACCTTACTAATGGCTCCTGTCCCATTCCCATTATATGAAGGTCCCGGGTTTGAATCCTGGTGAAAATTTGTTTCTTCCAATCTTTTTACCGCGTTTATAGCGTCTACCCTTTCTTCCGGATTTGGAGAAATTCTGCTATTCCCATTTCTTTCTTCTTCCCTAGGGGAATTCGGTCTGTACCAATTATTATTATGGTGATAATTATTTCCCGAAGGAAATCGATTCCTAGTGTACCCCCTTCTATCTCCGTAATATCTATTTGCCTGTACGTAATTAATTTGAGGGTTTCTTTCCCGTGGATAATTCTCAACCCTTCTTCTATTATCCTGAGGCTCAAAATTATTTCTTCTATCCTGAGGCTCAAAATTATGTCTCCTATCCTGAGGCTCGAAATTATGTCTCCTATCCTGAGGCTCAAAATTATTTTTCCGGTGGTAATTATTGTTTTTAGGGACGGGGCCATGATACCGTTGCCGAGCATCAAAATTCCTGACATCACCTGAACCTGCCCCCTGCCCGAAAATTTTTTGTTGGAGATCGGTTATTTCCAAAAGGTCTCTCATTACTTGCCTCGTTTTGGCTCTTATTTCTTTCTAGTGCGATTAACAAGTCAATCATTGCTGCTATTGTTAACGGCTTCGCAATAATCAGATAGTGTTGGATTGTTTCCGGAAAATGTGTGGTTATTAAATTAATTAATTCTATTTCTCCCATCGGAGGGTCAAGCATCTTACATTTTCTAGCTATAGCCATAAAATAATTAACCATGCATTGATCCTTATGCGGGTTATATTTCCCATTACTCAGTTCCAGTCTTATATTTGCCTGCCTGCTAGCTCCCCAATATCTATTTAAGAAAATTTCCTTAAATGTCCGATAATCATTACTTGATCCTACTGATAACTCTAACCAGTTTGAAGCGTTGCCTTTAAAACATTTTCTGACAACCGTCATCTTATATTCCTCGGGAATACCTTTTACAAGAAAATACTCTTGCATGCTATTTATAAAAGCCTTGGGGTCATCAAATTCTTCGTTTTCAAAGGTTGGTGGTGAAATTTCACTCAAAACATGGTTGGGCCATTGCAAATGTGGACTATTGCGTGCATTAACATTGACATTGGTATTACTATTACCTGATGTACCAGCATTTAAATTTAACATCGGAATGTCCGCTGACGCACTATGCATCGCTTCGTCCCGTGCTGCTACCGTAATAGTGTTACTACTCACAGAATCACTAACATTGTCAGACATACATATGTTATTTAATCTTTCTTTCAGTTTGTCATTTACCTCATCTACACTCACAGCTAATCTCCTAGTTTCCCTCTCTGATTGCTCTAATCTTTTCCTACAGATTTCTAATTCCTTGCTATTAATTTCCCTTTCCTTAGCTAATTCAGTAGTTATTTCCTCCCTTAATTTTCTATTTTCTTTCTCTACATTTTTATTAACTGTTTTAATCTCTTCCCTAACCTGTTCCTGACTTTCCCTCATTTCAATTCGTACATTTTCAATTTCAATTTTAACCTCTTCCTGATTATTTCTAACCTCACTTCTTACATTTTCTATTTCATTTCTAACTTCCTCCTTGAAATTTTCTAAAACCTCCTGTTGTTTCTCAATCTTATTTCCTATTTTGACTAAGTCAGCTGTTAAGTTCTCCTTCGTATTTTCTACCTTTTCTGTTAACCCCGTTAAATCTTTCTGACTTTTTTCTACCTTTTCCTTAATCTCTTTCTGACTTTCTGTTAAACCCGTTAATTCTTTCTGACTCTGATCTACCTTTTCTGTTAACCCCGTTAAATCTTTCTGACTCTGATCTAGCTTTTCTGTTAACCCCGTCATCATTGACATAAGTGATTTTAATATTTCATTAGTCTCCATGCTTCCCCCTGTTTCTTCTCCCTGATTTTGTATATTCGTATCAGCTACTCTGTCCCTTGCATTATCTACATTACTATATACACCTTCTCCCACTCTCTCATCACCCTCCTGCACTTCCATATTTATATCTAATTGCTCGATCATTTTCCCGTTCCTTAAATACATTGACTATATACTACAACACTTAGATAAAATTCTCACTCAGTACCTTAATCAGCTTGCTGCACTGCTATTCGATGTGGATCCTCTCGTTCCTGCTGTGTCCTGGGTCACCTTCCCTGGAGTTCACGACCTTTGTTGTTCAGCTCCCTGAAGTTCTCCGCATACCTTATTCTGCTTCCCTGAAGTACTCTGAAGTTCTCGCTCAGCATTCCTGAAATTCTCTGAAGTTCACGCTCAGCATTCCTGAAATTCTCTGAAGTTCACGCTCATTCCTGCAATTCTCTGAAGTTCACGCTCAGCATTCCTGAAATTCTCTGAAGTTCACGCTCAGCATTCCTGAAGTTCTCTGAAGTTCACGCAGCATTCCTGCAATTCTCTGAAGTTCACGCCACACGTTGGAGCGCCAATTTGAAGCATTTTTATATCACTCGATCGACTGCTTCGTATTATGGGTGCCTACGGCTGCTCACACATGAGTCTTAATCTCGGGTATCCGTGGTGGTTACAGAGAGCGATATTGTAGTTTTGTAAGAACCTTTATTTGTTTTATTTTTACACGTTTAAGCTTTGCTGAACAATTTTAAATAGAATAAAATATGCAGTTTCAAGTAATCGTTGGAACGAACTTTCACCGTGTTGCTTACATGTATCTCTCCCTCGTAATGATCTCTCTCCTACTGTCCTCAGTCATTATATGCTTTTAGCTTCCCAAACATCCATAATGGCCCTCACTTCATTAAGTCAAGACTTTGCCCTCTGGCAAAACCCCTCGGGTTTCCGATACTTTGTAAAAATACAATAGCAGGCTCTTTTTTCTCTATGTTGAAGACCTTGCCAAACTAATTGTATCTCGTTTACGTTAATGTTTGGGACGTTCGCTAATGACCCTTGGTAATACCTTTTTGGCATCCCTTCACCTGTGGTACATATTCTTAACCCTTTGCTATTAATGGATTTTGTAACTTTGATATATTCTGTATATCATAAGCGCTATACAGAAAAACTGCTACAAAACATACCAAGGATCATCATATCGCTATATAGGACAGATAAGAGAATTGTATACCAGTCTTTTGTACTGCAAAACAAGTGGCGATTTCCTTGATATGATGGGCTTCAGAAGACGAATATATCTGAATTCCTGAGCCAAGTTGGTGATGTAGTCATTCTATGTGCACCTTCTATCTAAAATTATTAATTACGAAGTAACAAAAGCAATGTGCTAATTCACTCCTTTCTAAATCAGTTTTGTCCAGGGAAGGACACAAGTTTGAGCATAAATGAAGTGACTGTTTCCGAAGCCAAAGTGCTATCCTATTTTACCTTTTCCGATTAACATCTAGTTTAAAAATTAATTTATTGACTCACAAAACTTTGTTGTACAATTTTGTAATCAACTTACTTGTCCCTGATACAGCTTTTAAACTAGTTAAGGGATTTGTATTGATTTTATATCAATGGGAGTGGTTGTTTGTACTTGCTAACCAAGATTATGTCTAGGACTTTAAAGAGTTCCAATTTTGTGTGATCAACTGCTCAAGCATTTTCTGGCTGCATTTAGTTTACTAGTTTAGTAACCGCTCTAAATTCTGGTACTATTAGTTCGATATCACTTTTTATAGTCTAAAGGTTTTAGAATAGTGAATTCCAAAAATAGGTGTATTCCTCTATTCTTTCTTTTTTGATAAATATTTTGCAGTCGGTTGTTTAAAAAATGTATACCGTTTGTTTTAAATTTTAGCTGTAATGTGATTTGAAGGTAAATAAAATATTTCGAATTTAAAAGTTGAGTATTTAGTACATCAGTGCCCAATAGTCTGTAATAAGGGAATAATTAATGGAAATTTTATTTCCACGCCTATCTCTGCAAAGAATCCTCACATGTTTCGATGACCAGCGAACTGTATCCCCGGGCAAGGTCTACCACTCTAGCCAAACGATTTCTTGAATAGGGATATCCTGAACCATCTGGCTGAGATAACAGAAACATCCGACAGCTCCTTTTGGATGTTTACTTACTTTGAAATGTTTTCTGATCTAAAACTTAATAGAACAATATTTAACTATTCCTGGACTAACGAAGTGATTTAAGCTTATTCTCAGTCCTTCAGAAGTCGGCCCAGCTAGGGGGTCAATAGCACAAGATTATTCATATTTTGGAACAAAGAATATAAGAGTAAAACACTAACCACAGCTATACATCATTTACTTTGTACCATCTCTTGTCTAAATCTGCTATAATGCACTATAAATGCTCACATTTGTTGCGTGCGCCAAGTAGCACAAAGATCATTGTCCATGAAAATAATAAACCCGGCATAAATTATAATTACTCTTTAACAACAAAATAATAGAGCCAAGAATTAAGTTCCAAGCAACATGTAGAATAATTTATCAGGTATTTCAAAAGAAACTCAGAAATGAAATCAAGCTAATATGTTGTTCAAATATGATCATACATGTCACATTATATATGGAAGTGGGGCATGGGCAATTAAAGACTAATGTAAAAATAAACTTTAAGCAGCTGAAATGACATTCTTGCGCTCGGTCAAAAGCTGTAAAGGAACTGAAGATATTAGAAAAGAATTACATACAGTATACCTTGATATTAGTGGACTAATGCATAAAGAAATGGACAAGGTGCATATTCAGAATGCAAGAAGCACAAACTCCTAGACAATTGCAAACCTAGAGAACTACGATAAATCGGACAACCCAAGAAACGATGGAACTTTTGAGAACTGAACAGGCTTCAACCTAAATCTTAGCTGAAAGAAGAAAAAGAAGAAGAACAAGAACAAGAATCATGACTTGCGGCTTTCTGTGCCGAGAAAATACTAAAATAACGATACACCCAAACACTCAGTGAACTTCTCTTTTATGTTTCACAATATACAAGAGCAATTCGGCAAACTTGCAATATTTTATCTTAGAGGGATTTGCAGTGCTAGAAATAGTTTTAGTTCTCACTCCTCTAGTTGATCACACTATTGAAATACTGAACTTTGAAGTATCCGAGAGCAAAGTCTACTAGAAGAACTTATTTGGCGAAATGAACCAGAGGTGCAATTAGTGACAAACAGAATTTGTTAATGTTCCATTTGTATGCCGTCTTTAACATCGACTAACGTGCTTGCCTCTGGCGCGGAGGACCCGAGTTCGATCCCGGTACCAGCATTGGGATTTTATCCCCTCTGGGAGGTCTGGCACGGGGTGCACTCAGCCTCGTTAGTCCCGGGGTGACTAATTGAGGAGCTACTTGAAGGAAAAGTAGCGACCCCAGGTCGTGAAGACCACATAATTGGCCGGAAGGGATCGGGATGCTGACCACGCACCACCCTCCAGTACTGCACCCCACCAATGACGCCTGTAGTGGGCCGAGGTGGGGGACGCAGTGGCTGGGCGGTAAGGCTTGTCTCTCCATGGGCTGTTGTGCCGGGGCTTAGGGCTTTAAAATCGAACTTTTAAGCTCTTAGAACAATTATTACACTCGCTTAATAGTGGTGTTGAACTTTGGGTTTCTATTACCTTAGATTACTTCACTCTCACATTCATACTTCCAGACTCTAGAGAGGATGGGGAATAATCCTTGTGGAAGAAAAATTCCCACACTCTCCCAGCCGGGAGTCCAATCCGAGACCCCTTGCAAATGGGCAGTTGCTCTACCAACTGAGCTACAAATAGTGGTGTCCATACGTCTTTCTCACTTATCTTCATCCTGTATTTCTCATTTATTTATTGTTATTTAGGTCTATTAGACGTTCCCATGGAATTTTTTCTCCTCTTTTTGAAGCAGGTATCAGATGTATAATTTCAAACTTCTTTTGTTGTTTTGTTGTTGGTGGTGGTGTGTGCGTGTGCGCACGCGCGCGCGTGTGTGTCTGTTTTTCCAACGTACACCGCTTTTATTCATGTTCCTCTAAAAGGAAGTGCCAAAATAAAGATACCTAAGGACCGTATTTACTGGGAAAGGACCATACGAATTCGGAATCGCCAGGATTGGGTCAAGGAAAGGATTACCCCACCCAAAATACTGCAAAGTAAAGAGAGCAGTTAAATTGATGTCGAGCCAGAATCGGAATATATTTCGCCCATGCTGCGGTATAGCGGTAAACATCAGAATTTGATGGATAGAGTTATACAAATTAGACCCATCACACATTCTGACAAATGACATGTCCGCTACTATTTATGCCACGTTAATTCCTTTAAAACTGAATCACAATTAACAACTCGTGACCTTGCAACTCACACCTGTTCTGTTCTATCGTAACCTTGCCACAAAACACTGCTCAACCATCCACAGCTCGCTCTGACAATTCTATACACTGACTGAATATCTCACTAAAAACTGACTCTCACGTTAAACTCACGGTTCAACACTAATTTCCCTTTCCTTGCCGACTCGCTTATATAGCCGAGAATTAGGTACCGAAGATTTCTCTGAAAATCCACGTTTCTGGAAGCTTCTCGTAAAAGACCAGCATTCGAAGCTTCTCGGCCTATGTTCTTGCCTTGATTTGCCTAGCAACCTTCTCGTGTGAGGAATTGAACTCTGGGTCTGCTTTGAAATGCCGCGGACGCCACAATATTAATTTACTGTGCAATCAGCACAAATGTCATCATATGCGCTTATAAGTTTTATTTTAAGTAAGCGCCCTAATGACGTAGTCGTCGACGGACCCTTAAACAACACTCACTTTTAAGTAACCGAATATACTTTATAGCGGAAAAAATATTTTAATAAGATTTTGACTCATTATTGTAACTTTTTATACCTTCTAAGGTCTGGCACGGGGTGCACTCAGCCTCGTTAGGTCCCGGGGGGACCAATTGAGGAGCTACTTCATGGAGAAGTAGCGGCCCCAAGTCTAGAAAACCGCATAACTGGCCGGGAGGGCTCGGGGCGCTGACCACGTCCCACCCTCAAGTACTGCACCTCACCAATGACGCCTGTAGTGGGCAGAGGTGGGGGACGTAGCGGCTGGGTGGTAGGCCTTGGCCCTTCGTGGGCTGTCGCGCGAGGTTTACATTTACATTACAAATAGTTATTTATCTTTTTTACTTTGTCAATTCGGCAATTGATGTAGTTCAATAATAGATACATATTAACTATTTCCACTGTTCATTGTCACGTCACTTTGTTTTTTTACACTTTTTTTTTTTTTTTTTTTTTTTTCGTGATGTAGCGGAGTAACGAAATACATCCGATGTAGCCTCTTCTTCCGGACGGTCCAGCCACTGGGGCGTCGAACATAAGACTCTACTTTTTCCGGTAACAGCACTCACTATACGTCACCAACTCGCTCGGAGAACGACACTTTATCTCGCAACAGAAACGCGTTCACTGACTTGCTCACTGACTAATTCACTCACTGCTTACTTTGCGAGACTTACTCACTCGCAGACTGACTCAACTTACGAGAGTGCTCGCTTATATAGCCGAGTGAAGTTTCTACATAGCTTCAGAAGGGTTGAGACCACGAAATATCCAGAAAGTGTTAGTTCTTAAGCGATAGCGCTTATCATGTTTACCCTGGACGAGCGCGCATAAGGGACACTGGGAGTGAAATTTTGAAATTCCACATTTTCGGATGGATTTTTCTGAAAGTTTTACTGTGTTTGTATTTATATGAGAATAGGAGATACAGTAAATTTCATTAAAATTGGATAACTCGATTATGATATATACATTATTTTATGAATTTAATAGGCACATTTTCAAAATGTAGCTCACGTCTATTGACTTTTCAAAATTCATTTATATTGGCAGAACTGGTACTCTAAAACATGGGTAACAATTGTATGAAGAGATATTTCAAATATATTTGCTGATTATGCTGTACATGCTTTTTTTAATAACAAAGAAAATTTAATCTTAAAAATTATTGATTTTTTTCATACAAAAATAATGTTTTTGGAATTCATGTTAATGATAACATCAATATTGAAACATAGTTTTGTTTAGCTGCTATTTGTGAATACTTTTGGAAATTTTCATTGAATTTGAAGCAAAACTCAGGCGCAACCTTCTTTTGGAATGTGCAGAAATGTAGTTTTGAGAAAAACAGGCTTTTATACAGGAACGTGCTGTGTGCGTGAAGGGAAGAACACTATTTGAAAGGATCGTAATGACCACATGGAGTGGGGGATATGAAAAATACTAGCTGATCCAAATGCACAGGTGTTCCAGGAACATTTTAAGGTAAAAAAAAAAAAAAAAATCGACTTTTTGACAATTTTGACCAAAATTTGACTCCCAGTGTCCCATAATATCTTGTTTACCGTTCCGACCCCGTCGCCGAACTCCCTTTAACCTTGTGTATTATAGGTCGTGCGTTAGTTCTTCTTGACGAATGAAATGTTTAAATGAGAGATTAGATGCGAGTGTTACGGAAATACTGGCACACTCAAGCAGTAAGGACAATCAAATGCTGTGTAGCTTGTTCTCATGTTTATGCGCTCAATAAGTACAGTAACTACAAAGGAAATTATAACACTTCCAGCGATGTCAGTCACATGTACCACAATATCAATATCTGTAACTATTTGTACTTAATTTATTTCTATTTCTTCTACTCCTGACATTTCTCGCTCACTTGGTTTGGATTGTGTTATTTTCCTTATCTCTCGTTAAAACATGGCAATGAATCAAGCCGTTCTACTCAAAATTTTGCAATCAACTGTACTCTGTGTTTAAGGGGAGACCTTCAGTGAAGAACCTATGCCTACAACCGCTGTTTTGTGTGTGTGTGTGTGTGTGTGTGTGTGTGTGTGTGTGTGTGTGTGTGTGTGTGTGTGTGTGTGTGTGTGTGTGTGTGTGTGTGTGTGTGTGTGGGTGGGTGGTTGCTTTTTGATTTCTCGTTCTTGCTGTCCTAGTTTAAATGTTCATTTGACCTACTTTGTATATTATAGTGAGCAGGCGAAAGATTCCGTTTTTTGCCATTATTATCCATGGCACGATATAATACACATCTTCCGTGCAGTTAATTTTATAGCTAATTGGCTCCTGTTAAAGCCTTGTCCTTGTTGGTTTTAAATATTTCATTTAAACGCAGACTTCCTTTTTATTGGAGGACAAGTTTACACTGAGTTGTTTAACAAAGTTTACAGACGAAGTTAGGGTAACTTTAAACGCCGTTGGTCCAAAAATGTTCGCTGTAATGTGAACGGGTACTTTAAATACTATCGTCTTCTCCATATCTTCCAGACTGAGGTAGTTTTATGTATGTCCTGCAATTAAAACATAACTGTCCTTAAAATTGCTGTCCTTATGCTGTCTCTACTATTTGTGTAAATGCGCTACTGTCTGAACAATTTGGCACATTCTTTCCCTATTTAAACCATATATTTCTCAAGAAATGCGTGTTATATAGCTAAAAGTAATTTCAGGCCAACAATCGCAAACAAACTACACTCCAAGCTATTTTAATGTAATAGCTCCAATTTATTACATTTCAGTAATACCAGGTTACATCCGGGATGCACTAAGCCACGTTAGACCCCTGATGAGTCAATTGAAAAGCTACTTGATTGATAACTAGTGGCTCCTGGTTGCGAAAACCGCGTACATCGGCCGGGAGGGACTGGAGTGCCGACCACGCCCCACCCTCTAGTACTACACCCCATTCATGACGCCTGCGGTGGGCAGAGGTGGGGATGCAGTGGCCTTAGCCCGAAAAAGGCTGTTGCCCCTTGGGGTTAATTAATAGAAGATGTTATTGAGAGATGGGGTACCGCAGCAGAGAGTACGACTCGCATTTGGGAGATCCTGGTTTCGATCCCCGGTAACGGCACTCTGACTTAGTTTCCGCGATTTCTGCTTGTCATTCAGGATGTCTACTCTCATACTTCCATTCCATGGCTTCCTTCCATTTCCTATTTCATTTCATTTCCCTGGACAGCCGCTAGGATCTTTTCGACGCCTTCTCTGTACGGGTGAGGAGCTTCAGATGGCGCCCCAGATGGCTACTCTCCAACTGTTAGGGATTTCCGCACGTCTCTATAGCAGTGCTATATCTTCACCCTCAGCCGGGCTTGTGGTGTCCTTGATCTCATCTCTCTCTCCCAAGGGTGGTTAACCGCAATAGATCCCTACCGTCGCAGTAAATGAATATATACTGAATTACACAGGAATTTTAAGTAAAACATCATAGCAGGAGATTTAAATGCTAGAATAGGGAATATTCCAATTTCAAACATAATAGGAACAAATGGAGAACCTACAATCAATACCAATGGAAATATCTTAAGAAACTTTGTATCATATAACACATTGAAAATTACAAATACATTCTTCCGCCACAAAGACATACATAAATATACCTGGAGTGCTAGAGGTACACGTACAATCATAGATTATGTCATCGTAAATGAAAAAGTATCAAAATTATTGGAAGATACACGAGTATTTAGAGGATATGATGTAGGTACAGACCACTTCCTATTAATTTCAAGAATTTCAATACCATCTAAGTGGAAAAAAATTAAAATAGACATAAATGAACCAAAACAAACGTTTAAAGTTCGCCTTCTTCAAGAAGAAAGTATATTACAACTATATCAGAAGCGTCTTGATCAATATGTTGATTTTTTTTTTTTTTTTTTTTTTTTTTTTTTAAATTAACGTCCTCCAACATTGCGTCATATCGGACGGTGAGTGAATGAAACGGGTGAAATGATGCTCAAATGAGCCCGAGGTCCATGGAGCTTTAAGTTACCCGACATTCGTCTTCTCAGGATAAGGGAAAACCTCGGAAAAAACCTTACCCGGATAACTTACCCTAAGCGAGATTCGAACTCGCGACCTCTTGAACGTGAGGCAGACACGCTAACCATCACGCTATCGAGGCGGGCTCAATATGTTGATGAAAACCCAATAAATAATAATATAAATTTAGAATGGGAAGAAATTAAACGTATAACTATAAAGGATGCATCAGAAGTATTGGGCAAGAGGACTAAAAGGTATAAAAATAGAGGACTTAAAGTTTGGAATGAAGAAATTTCGAACATAATAAATGAAAAAAAAAGAGCATATCTACAGTTCCTAAATAATCAAACACCAGAGAACCGAACAGAATATAAGAGGTTAAATGCTATAGCCAAACGTAAATTAAGGGAAATAAAGCGACAAACTTGGGATAAATATGTGAACAACTTACAGCATTACCTTCATGGACGACAAGAAAAAGTATATAAAGTCCTAAAACAGTTAAATGGGAATGAAAAAGATAAACTGCAACATAACCCAATTAAGACTGAAGAATGGAACAAATATTATAAGAAATTATGGACTGATTCAGACGAAGATAAATTAGTAACAACATATGTTAATGAATATGTAGATTTAATAAGTATGGATGAACTAAAAGAAACTTTAAAAAATTTGAAAAACAAAAAAGGTCCAGGAACTGATGGTTTGAATATGGAACTATTTAAATATGCCTCGGTTAAATTCTAGACTAGACTTTTGAAGTTCATCAATATATGTTGGAAAAATGGGCATTTACCAGAAGAATGGAATATTGCATTGATATGTCCGATTTTTGAAAAGGGAGACCGAACTGAATGTGATAATTATAGAGGAATCAATCTTTTGAACTCAGGTTACAAGATCTATGCAAAAATCATAACACAAAGAATTGCTCCAATCTCAGAAACTAAATTGCATGATTCACAAAATGGATTTAGAAAAGGGCATTCCTGCAATGATTGTATCTTCACAATAACACAGATTATGGAGAAACGACGAGAATATAATCTACCAACTCTAATAGCTTTTATAGACAATGTAAAAGCTTTTGATAAAGTAAGATAAAGTAAAGTAAAGTCTGCTATGGGAAATAATGATTAAAAATGGATTTCCTCAACATTTAGTAAGAACAGTACAAAGTATGTATATAAATACAAAATTTTAATTGGAGAAATCCATAGAAAAAGATAACCTAGTAGAGATTAATTTAGGACTAAGACCCCTTGTCCATTGTCACCTACCCTATTTAATATATATTAATGAGGCAGTTGTACGATGGCAAACTATGCTCAGAACACATTTTAAAATAAAGGGGAGAAATGTTGACACATTGCTGTTTGCTAATGACCAGATTTTAATTGCGGAGACGGAAGATAACTTACAAAGAGCCATACATGAATTAAATAATATTACAAGAGAATATAATCTTCAAATTTCATATGAAAAAACAAAAGTAAAGGCTTTTATAGGAACAAACCATTTAAGAGCAAAATTTTGCATAAATGATCCCATCCAACAACAAAGTGATTTTAATTATCTTGGCTATATTGTGTCATATACCAGCAATAGAGATATACAAAACAAAATAAACAAATTCCAAACAATATGTGGCACAATAAAAAGAACTTTTAAAAATTGTAATCGTCAAACTTTGTTAAAACTGTATAAAATAATGGCGATCCCAACCCTGCTCTATGGGTGTGAAAACTGGGTCTTGACTATCTCACAACAGAAGAAAGTGGAGGCTGCTGAGATGAAATTTCTGAGACAGGTGGCAGGTTATAGACTCATAGACAAGAAAAGAAACGAGGATATTAGAAGAGAATTGGTAATTCAGAGTCTAAATGAAACAATCATTGCATACAGGTAAAAATGGTAAGATCATGTGCAGAGAATGACCGAAGACCGTACACCACAAATAGTGCACAAGTATAAACCTGTAGGTAGAAGAAATGTTGGCAGGCCACGAATGAGATGGTCCGATCAATTTCCTTGAAGTCGGAACGAGCCACAAGGCTTATACCGTGATGATGATGATGATGATTTTAAGTAAAACATTTTAAGCGTGAGAAGCCAGAGCATCCCTCAGTATTTTGGGCATCTTTGGCTTCTAAACTGTGGCTCCAATTTACAATCTCAATTTGGGATATTTGTCTCGGCAGTGTTTTTCCGGGATTAGCTTTATATCAGGCAAACTCCTATATGGGCCCCAGGTTCATTTGAACACTCGTTACAACCACTTCATTCACTGTCTCACAGAACACCATTTTCCCATCATAGACTTGATAGTTTTATTGAGAACTTCCGTGTGACTTGTCACGTATAGTAACTTCTTAGTTTCTTCACCTTTGTGATGTGAACTTGTTTACTAGGTTTCTTTGCATCACTACTCCCACAACAGTAAACGTTTTATCCTGTCCTGTGGCACTACAGGTCTTTGAGTGTAGCCTTAACCTACCGCACATCCGTGGGATCCTCAACTTTTGCCCACTACTTGCGTCATAAGTGGGGTTCAGTGTTGGTGAGTGGGACATGGTCAGCGCCCCGAGCCCTCCGGGCCAACATATGCGGTATTCGTAGCCGGAGTTGATCATACAGAGGAACCAGGGTGGGTGATCAACCCAAAGCCTGGTGTGAAAGCGAGGAAGTGGATGATGTGGAATGATGTCGGAAAATGATAGGAAAGTAATGATGGAGCAATTGGCGGCATAATGGCAGAGGAAGCCCGAGTTGTTATTGCTGTGCATTCTGTACTTTCGCTACACAATTTTCTTGTTTCATTTGTACTGCCCTCTTTAACTTATTTGGTCACATCTGTGACTTTGACTTGAGAAACAACTGATCTCGCCTAACTGTAGGATTTCTTAACGCTGATTTTTTTCATCTTCACATTAAATAAACTTCCAGATTCTGTGGGCGATAAGGAATCGTTTTGATAAGACAAATTCCCAACGTCAGCCGAGAATCGAACACTGGACCTCTGGATTGAGAAGCTAGAACTCATCACTCGATCGCAGAGTAAGTAAAAGAGTCTCGTTATATAGGATTCCAACCAAGTTTAGGCCACCAGTGTTGATTAGGTTTAAGTAGTAGCACGTTTTAATGAGTTCAGCTATACCAAACATACCTACTGCATATTATTGTGTACTTCAAGAGTTCAACTGTGCTAAAAGATATAAAGTGAAAATGATAGAAACAATGTTTGCCGAGGGACATCGCGGAAGTGTATCTGATTCTTTTATAAGAGTGAACTATCACTGGCCAAATCATGTTGTTACCTGTGAGATAAACAGAAAATGAAATAATTAACCATGTCTTTGTTCAAGAAGTTGTTCCAACAGGAACGCCTTTAGTATAAAAGGGTAGCAAAAAGAATCCAATGGAAATGTGTACGTTTGCTTATTTAAACTATTTTTGCGCCTGCTCCTCCCAAAAGAAAACCTGAACAGCAAAACCTCCGTCCGTATAAATTATTAATCACTAGTGTGCTTATCTGCGAATTTTGTCCGTGAGGTATGTGGTGAGCTATGATATGATATTTTTATTATTAACTTACATTGAACAAAGAGGATTTTGGGTCAAATCCCACAAAAGTAAGGAAGGAATAACTGTGGTACTCTTAACATTTTCCTCCTTAGAAAATTTATTTATTTATCACAAAATAAAACTTTAAAAAGTATAAAACTTTTATAGTAATTGACGTGATTTCTTTCTAAAGTGTATCCGACATCTCCAGACAAAAGTGAAACACCATTGTAAGTCATAAAGTGGAAATTATTGACCAAAAGAAGAAGCGAGAATGGGTGTTCCTGGAAGAAAGTTCGGTATGTGTGGTCTTGTGTTACAATATTATTCATCCTGTCTGTAGTTAGGGATTATACACCCAGTAGGCTTGAAAGTAAGGCGAGACTTATTTGCATATATGGCTACGTGCCAGCGTTAGCAAATGCAATACCTCCTTTATTGAACTTCGTTGGAGATACCTAATGCAAGTCCAGGTGATACTGTGACCAGTAAAACACGTTTAATAGTCGTAGAATTTCTTTTTTACGATATGTGAGTTGCCACTTCTTATCAGTAGCAATTGAATCGTTAATTTGTGAACCTTGAGAAGTAATGCAGGAAAATGTATTTTTGAACGCTTTAATTCTGCAACAGTACCACCATCGTCGCCACTGCTGCTGCTACCACCACCTACTACGACAACTAATAATAATGATGATGATGATATTGATTATAATAATGAAGATGATGATAATAATAACAACAACAACAACAACAACAACAATAATAATAATAATAATAATAATAATAATAATAATAATAATAATAATAATAATAATAATAATAATAATAATAATAATAATAATAATAATAATAATAATAATAATAATAATAATAATAACAACAATAATCTACAAAAAATGGAAATATATGCGAACATAAAGCTAAAGCAACTGTTAGATTTTGCGCCGAAAATGTTTGGAAAAGAAAAATGGAAAGTCAGTAAGTGACACTAAAGGAAATTCTGAATTTTTGACAGAATCATCAATCCCATACATTGTGCAAAGCTTTGATCAGCTAAACCTTTTAAGTATGCATCTCCATTTTAAGTGTTTTGAATTATGGAAAAATCACTTGTCTTTTTGTCTAAATTATCTTGAAAGAACGATAAACCAATATGGATGATTAAAATAATCTAAGATAGCGATTGTTGGAGACTTTATTCCCCATTTTTTGACCTTCCTATGGTAGTTATATACTAAGATTTATATCACGTAGACCTTTGCATACAGAAATGCATGTTTTACACCTGTTTCCTTATATAGCAGTAAACAAGGAAATACTCGTATTCTTTAAGAACTGTTTAATCTGCAGAGCTAATAATCTGCCCTGCCATCTTCATTGCTTCTATGGAAATTCTGCTATATTTACTCGAAGCTGTTCTTGGTCGTTCATTAATGACGTTATACGGTTCTTGCTTTGTAACACAATCTCCGGATTGCAAACATTGACATTTCAGATTTCGCTTTTTCATTTCGAGTAACTGCAAATTAAGGATAACCAGATCATCTCTGATGCAAAAGCTTCACAATCGTTTTGTTGTTTCAGAGTATTGTATACTTCTTCATCTGAAAATTGAATTAGCTTGTGAATGCTGTGACATTTAGAAAGCTAAAATTAGGGGCCCGTTACTGAAAATTGGATACATAACAGGTAGTTAGTAATTTTACTTGTATCCTATTTTGTTCTCCGTCTTATTTTTTCTCTGCTGTGTATCACAAACATATTTTAGAGGGAATATTGGACTCAACTAAAAATTATATTCGCAATTTCAACTAAAATACTCATTTAGAAGTAGATTAAAGCAAATGTCTGTATGTGAACAGCATAACTCAAAAATGAGAAACAAAAAGAATATTACTATTCATAAGATACCTTTTAAGCATGCAAATCGAAAATTCTCCAAGAATTCTCCCACCCTAGGAATACAAATATGTGGCTAACGTTTAATTGGGATATCTTGAATACAATATGCCGATAAGAGGAATGTTCTTTTAATTAATAATAACCCCTAGTCCTTCGTGGGCCAAGGCTTACAGCGCGGCCGTTGCGTCCCCCACCTCTGCCCACCACAGGCGTCATGAGGGGGGAGCAGTATTGGAGGAAGGGACGTGGTCAGCGCCCCGATTCCTCCCGGGATCGTTACTTCTTTATTCAAGTAGTTCCTCAATAGGCGCCCCCCACACCCCGGTACCTAACGAGGCTGAGTGCCAGACCTCTCAGCAGAGGAAAAATTAATTGATGTGCATAAATTAGACACCAATATATGTGCATAAAAACGTACTGCAAGAGCACAACCTATGCAAAATAAGGTTCAGTATCATTTTTTTTTTTCTTTTAAATGTTTCCAAAATGTAAGTAGCAAGCTTCAAAACGTAAGTGTCCGTTGTTTTGTATCTCATAAAGCCAAACAAAAGACATGTAACACCATGGATAAGGTGCACTTACTTGCTTTGCAATTGCCTGTTGGCTCGTTGTCCTCTATGCCTATAAGAGAGTGTAACTACATTGGCATAGTTTAACCAAATTAAAAATACAGTGTGATTTTACTAAAGGAGATCAGAATTTTCAGTGTAGCTATATATACACGTACTACTTGCATTTTGGTTAAAAATGTCGTTTCAAATCTTCTGGAATTCTAAACTTTGTGAAGAAAACGAAAGAGATTTTCAAACACTTCAAAATTAAAGTCTTCGTAAAAAATCGAAGCGAGTTCTGATATAGCTAACTCAGCTAGCCTTATGCTACTGAATTCCTTGGAGGAAAGTTCTTCATAGCGGACATTTACAACCTGGAATGTGAACACACGGCTGATTGAGACGGGAAAAAATGGGTACTCGGCAGCTTTGGGTTGTTGATTTAGGTTTTTATTTTTAAGAAGTGTGAAGGGATGTACGATGAGAGGCCTAATGGCAAGTGAAAGCGTAAGAGAAGAGTTTATAATATAAATGACACGCTAAAAGATTTCAAACAAAAATGAAAGGAACATGTTGAATGAATGCCAGAGACTCCCTAAATAAATAATGCAATATCATCCTAAAGGTAGAAGATCGATGGGCAGATCCAGGAAACGATGGCTGGAACTCTTTGAAGGCGGAACAGGCACTTGATTGCCTATGCCATGAAATGAAGAAGAGGAAAGAAGATTTTGGTTTTCCAAGGACATTTTGATTTACTCTAATGAAGAGCTAATGTGGGGTTGTAGGAGACAGTAATGTTTAAAAAATCGGGCCCCTATATTGCCGCCTTTGAATCTACATTCTACGTTAGCATGATATCGCAAGAAACAAACAAATGGTGACTTAGCACTTCAAAACTACGGTATTTGAAAATTCAAACCAATAATAACTTTCTTGAATATTTTAAATACATAGAAGTGTTGCAAGAAGATCTAGACTTTTGTCGTAAGCTGTGCATCAATAAAGTTTCCCAATTGCACAAAATTGTAAAGATGTATTCTGAATGCAAAGGAATTCTCAGGCTAATTGCAGAAAATTTAAGAAATACATTTTATTTAGCAAGCAAATATCTTACACATATATACGATATTGTACGAGAAGAATAACGAAGAATTTACCATATAAAGCTTGATGGACATAGTTTCTGGAAAACCTTTGTATCGCAACCTTGGAAGCTTCTGAACTTAAATATCATGATTTTATACTCATATATGTTTTACACTGATATTAACTAATTTATTGTGGATCATCAGCGAATTTTTCAAGCAGCTGAAAATGCCACAAACTCTTCAACATAATTTAGTATATACCCTGAAGCTATTAACAGTGAAGCGAATTAATCCATTAATATGCTAAGGCAACCTGAGGATGACAGGAAAACCTGTTGAAACGTGTCGGTGTGCCTAGTGTTTAAACCTCATATTTAGATATGAAGTTGTGGTTTTTACATTATTGGTGATTTTAGTGGATGTCTTCAACATAATATTGAAATTTTGAATTTTATTCATTTAATAAAATTAATTTCCACAATCTTTATGTGATTTTACAATAAATATAGCATGGAAAGTTTAAGATGCAAGCTTTACCCACTCTTGTTAATCGTTAAAGCAACACTGCATCCGTATAATGACTAAATAAATGATGCAGTGTATGCTTTATTTTTTCTTTTTTTTTTTTAAGCCCATTAATTTTATTTATCGTGTTCTAATTGTCGGCAATAACTCTTAATTTTTTCAATTAAAAGAGGTATTTTAGTGTTCATTTTCGTGCTATGTCAGCAGCACATGCCTGTTTCTGGACACGTTTAGTATGCCAGTCCATCTTGCAAACTGTATTTTTTCCTGACATGCTTACAAACAAACAAATGTAACAAATGTAAACAAAAGGTGGGCCTTCGTATACTGATTTATATAGCAACTGATTGATTAAAAAATTAAGAACTTAAATGTCTTATTAATATATGTACATTGTAATGACCTACTGGCGAAAAATCCAAGGAAGTCAGTTTCGATCATTTGTACAACCATCTGCTGAAGAATACATTTCCTCGTTTGAAAGACTTCGCTCGTGCACTAATGTCATTATTCGCATCTGTGAAGACATTTCAAAAAATAAAATATGTCAAATAAAAATTAAGTGTGTTATGACTGATGAATATTGAAGATACGTTTTGATGACATATAATACATTAGGCCCGGTAACGTCTGCAATTATAGCATAGAAAAGTTACTCTCGTTATTTTCATTGATTACGTAAAAATATTTCACGCAACAGGTCTTTATATTACTGAACTAAAAACTAACTCCTGGCGCAACAACCCATGAAGGGCCAAGGATTGCCACCCAGCCGTTAAGTCCCCCACCTCTGCCCACTACAGGCGTCATTGTTGGGGTGCAGTACTGAGGGTGGGACGTTAGCGCCCCGAGTCCTCCCGGACAGTTATACGGCCTTCTCGACATGGGGCCGCTACTTTTCTATCAAGTAGCTCCTCAATTGGTCCACCGCGACCTAACGAGGCTGAGTGCACCCAGACCTCCCAGAGAGGATAAAATCCCCATGCTGTTACCGGGATTGAACCCGGATCCTACGCACCAAAGGCAAGAGCGCTACCAACAGCGCTACGGAGGCGGTTGAACAGGTGTTTATACACCTGGGACTTAGCACAGCGCCTTGATTGATCATATGGTTAGTAACAATAAGATTTGGAACTTATGACTGTGCTGCCGCTACACAATGGTATCGCGTATGGTGTAAAGTAGGCGCTTTGCCGTGTAGGATTAGACGAATTTGTCGTTCCAGACATGACTCACTTCTTCTGCCACTGCTACCGGCGGCACATATACCCTATGAGTTACATTGTCATGGGACTATGATGAAAGACTGTCATTTGTAAATATTTTATTACAACGGTTATTAATATTTAAGTATGTACTTTACTTACATCAAGTAATGTGTTTGAAAACTTATGTGATATGTGTGCTTTGTGCCTGCGAGTTCATTGTTCCTACATATCTTAAAAACTTACATGGCTTCGTCCGTAATTCATTCTTTGATGGTTAAAATTTTGACAACTTCTGCTCCAAGATCAGCCTTTCAAACTTTGCATTAGGCTTTTAATCAAGCTGGCGCACATTAATTGTTTATTCTCGTTACTATAACATATCTCTACCTCGAATTTGCATAATTATTACTCTTCCTTGGTCTTTTTATGACGCAGTTTTCGTTGGATTTCCTTAAAATTCACATTGTGGAAATGCCAGTTATATAGTTTGTTGAGAATATCTGAGTCAATAATAATGAAGTTATCATTTCAGTCACCGTTACATAATGTATCCAACTAAATTATACCGTATCTTTAATTTGCACTGATGTAGTTAATTTGTTACCCAGTAATCTTGCGGTTTTATAACCTTGAAGGCACACCTTCACACTAAACTGGCCACCAAGTCGAGAGTGCATACTCAATTCTGCCCAAGAAAGGGCGCTGATGTAAACAAAGGCACATATATTCGTCGCAGTGGGGCTTTCAAGCCCTAAAAATCGTTCGTTACGTACTTATTGCATGTACCATCAATATTTTTACTTTTCAAAGGATAGTATTTTAATAATTGTTTCATTTAAACATGACTTGAATAATTAGCTTCCATGTTGCTTCCACGTTGTTTACTGGAGTGAAGCAACGATTGCTCTAATATAGTGCATGTTTTTGTCGTGTTAACGGCTGAGTGTACAGATCAATGTAATGCAACATTACGGGTGATCCAAAAGACTGTGAACCGGCTGCATTGTGTTTTGTCTGCACGGGTCCTCTGCGCTCGTCGCCGACTACTGCTGTCATGGGATAGCGCGGATAAAACCATACAACATTTTTAAAACTACCTTTAAATGCTTTCCTTACCAATAGAATTATAGCAAATGCTGAAACTGGCCACCGTTGTCCATACATTTTTGGCACCTCATATGGAAATTATCCATCACTCGCCGTAGTTCACGTTGAGAAATGTTGACAATTTCCTAACGGATATTTTGTTTCAATTCTTCTAAGGTGTGGGGTCTGTCTTGTACACCTTATGCTTTAAGTTACATCAAGGATAGAAATAGTAGGGGTTTAGGTAGGGGGACCGAGGGGGCCACAAATTTCTACTAACAATTTCGGTTCTGAAACACACTTTCAATTGCTGTCATCGAAAGATTGGCTGTATGAATTTTTGCAGTCTTGTTGAAGAAAGGCAGTATCACGCTCCCTGTCGGTTAACTCTCTAAAAAGGACGCAAAATTGTATTCAGTATGTGTGGGCGACAACTGTTGAGTCGAAAAAAAATCATAATAAATACACGTTGTGCAGTAGAAAACAAATGCTGAGCCATAATACACTTTGTGACTAAGTAAAGTACTAAATAATAAAGCACATTGGTAATAATGCAGCCGCACGATATCGCGTCAACTCAATACTGATGTGAGCAGAGCAAAGAAAAACAAGTCATGCTCGTGACCTTGTGTATATCAGTTGCGGTATCGTATTTCCACGTTCGCAGTGGAAAAACACCGCGTAGCGGTTCACATGCATTTGGATCTTTCTGTAGAAGTACAAGGTCCAAAAAGTTTTGAAAGAAAGGTTTTCTATGAAGAGAGAGACAGATAGAATTGTCAAGGGTGGCGTTATGTTTCACTTGAAGCAACTGATGTGTCTGAATGTTTTGCGACCTTGTATAAAACCGATTATAAATCTGCTCTTCGGAAGAGTTTAGACTTGATGTGCGGAGCGCAGTGCTGTTGTGTGGGCACGAAGATTTGTCAACTATCCCCGGTAATAAGTTAAGAGCAGTGAAAGAATTTCCAATAAACTGGGTAATATACTTTCGCGTACCTCGTCGCGAGGAGGATAATTTGGCTCGGTTACACATTGACAAATGCAATTTTACGTACGGTTATCTTTTTAAGTGGGACCCTACTCCTCTTTGTCCGCTGTGCGACCTTTTGTCGATCTGTCGCGTGCTGCTAGAGTGTTTTCCTAGCGCACCCTCGAGACTCTCTGCAGTTGCCTGTCAGACTTGCAGCGATCCTGGCGGCTGATAAACAAACAGTGGAAACCGTTTTTAAATTTATAAGGCTTTAAAATTTTAGATATGGATATTTCATTCCTTTTGGACCGTTTTATAACTTAATTTTAATTTTGACTTTTGCCTCTTGGGTATATTTAACAGTATTTTTGTTTTATATTGAAATTTATCTCTGGATTTTGCCATGATCCGTTTTATAAGGGCACTGATGACCAAGAAGTTGAAGGTTCTTAATCCTACAGGTATGTATAAACCTGCAGGATAATTCAAGCGATACCACCACTCCTGACTCAAGTTTGGTGGGGCGCTATCAACCGAGGACTCAGATAGAGTGTTATTAATAAAAGATATTTCATAAAATTGACCTACCCATTCTAGTATATTTAATTTATTTAACACGTATGGGGATATATATTTCTTTAAAAATCAATGTTGGGATCAATGTAGGTGGCCGGGGTCGTTAACACGCGGACTTGCGGTTAACATTCTGCCAGACTATCCTGTGCGACTGCTTAAAGGCTTTACTTACCAACTTTAGGAAAGGAGATGCTGAAACTGGCCACCGTTGTTGTCCATACATTTTAGCACCTATTTAAGAAACTATCCGTTACCCGCCGTAGTTCACGTTGAGAAATGCTGGCAACTTCCTGACGGATATATTGTTTTAATTCTTCCGGGGCGTATGGGTTTGTCTTGTGCACTTTGTGTTTTAAGTTATCCTGAGATAGAAATTGCTGCTCAGGTCGGGGGACCAAAGGGCCACAAATCTCTACAAAATCAAAACAATAAATTCTAATCTTAATAAAGTTATTAATAAATGTTTACGCTTAGAATAAAATACTCATAAACCACAAAAAAAAAAAAAAAAATAAAATATGATTTGAAGCTTTCCTGGTGACGAACATACTCAAGATGTCTCGGGCTTCTAGCCAGGTGTAGTGATGCATAGCCATCGACGTTTCGGGAGTGTACATCTCTCCCATCTTCAGGAAGAAGATAATCCTGAAGATAGGAGAGAGTATAAAATAAAATATTATTAACTTTAACGTTTTCATATTTTAATATAAAACGTTGGTCTTGTAAACCAAAAATAAGTTCAACTTTTAAAACTTTAAAGTACTAAATTAAAATCTCCTCATAAAACATAATAAAACAAACGAAAAGACAACTGTTAAACCAGTTGAAAAAAAAATATAAATAATTCTGCCCTGAAACGCATTATGAAGTACCGCAAATGATGGATAGTTTTTCTAAAGAGGTGCCAAAAATATATGGACAACGACGGTGGCTAGTTTCAGCATCTCCTTTCATAAAGTTGGTAAGTAAAGACTTTAAAAGTAGTTTCAAAGGTGTTGTGTGGCTTTATCCGCGCCTTTCTATGACAGCGGCAGGCGACAAGGACAAGGGCAGGTAAAACACCGCGGAGCCGGTTCATAGGTCTTTTTTCCCCCTCTCTCATTAGTGGGTGTTAATCCGCAGTTTGTTGCAGTAAAATATACTACCATTATTAAGATATAATTGGGAAATTCGGTGGCAGTTTCTTAAACTCCCAAAAGTGAACAGCTGAGCAGCTGGATGCACTTACTGGAAGTTAAGCGCGGAGTGATACTACACATTGTTTATGTGCAGACCCATTCTCGGGCCGGAAAGATTATATCTTCACAGCGACTACAGGAGGTAGTGACATTAATTCATGGATGCTTGAAGTGTTGTGTACATCTGCTGTGTTACTGTCCGTTTTATATGAGTACTTTCTTGAGATTTCTATCTTTGTTCAGCTTTAGGTACGATTAGCAGACGACAAAATAACCACGCACGCTAGATAAAAATGTCTTACGTGATAATTTGGTAACAAAAAACACGCGAGTTTGTGTTAAACACATATCCGATAGTTAAAAAACACGCACCTACAAAGTGTAATCTGAAGAAAGAAGAAAAAACCTTACTCGACATCATGTTCCACCTTGTAAACTTAATTCTACATTAGCTGCATTTGTAAGAAGCATGCTCGTTAGTTTAACAAGTGTTATCGAAATTCGTGCTTACAAAATAGCATTCGTTCTGCAAAATCATCATCCGGCGGATTATTGTAGACAAATTTTGAATTTTACATTTTGTATTCCTTATATGAGTTCAATACTATGAGCTATGATGAATACGTGACTTTTGGAACTAAGTTGCCAAAATTGGTTAGTTCTTAATACGCGATGTCTAGTCAAATTGTAACATAATCTGCACATAAAAACTTTTATATCATGGTGAAATGTATAAGGAAAATATACGAACTTATGATTGGTAGAGAAAGTCTTATGGATTTTGCAGATTTTAATCTGAATGAATCCTTTGATTTTGAAACCCGTCATTTGTTTTAACGGTGTGTTTTCATTGTTCTTCCCAACATTATTTAAACACTAGGGTTAAACCACCTTGATAGGCAGCTCGGGATTTCATTTACGTAGATTTTTCTCCCGATTCATTACTAACAATTTCAATTTATTTAGTTCTTACAGCTTCATATACCAGCACAAGGAGCACTAGATCGAAATTGTGCATTATTACGTCAAAGTTAATTTCTAGCGTGATTTATTATTAGGCAGTGTTATTGTTATCATCATCATGATCATCATCATCATCATTATTATTATTATTATTATTATTATTATTATTATTATTATTATTATTATTATTATTATTATTATTATTATTATTATTATTATTATTATTATTATTATTATTATTATTATTATTATTATTATTATTATTATTATTATTATTATTATTATTATTATTATTATTATTATTATTATTATTATTATTATTATTATTATTATTATTATTATTATTATTATTATTATTATTATTATTATTATTATTATTATTATTATTATTATTATTATTATTATTATTATTATTATTATTATTATTATTATTATTATTATTATTATTATTATTATTATTTTACCTGAACATAGATGTGTTAAACGCTATTTACGTAGGGTTGGATTATCCAACTTGGATATCCGCTGAATTTAAAAACTGTACGTAGTAGTGAACCTCATAGTTTATGAAAAGCTTTAAAAAAGTTCATGATTGAGTATGGAGACACAAATTAATGGTGGGTGGCGGGAATAGCTGGTTCAACACAGTCAGAATCAGAGGCTTACCACTTCTTGTGGTGTTGTATGATCAAACACAGTGTGAAATCATAGGGCGAGGCATTTCCATATTTTCTCGGTACCAGGTTAGTACTGTAGGTTACAAGCACACGGACATAGGGCAAGTCAGGCACTGGCTGTGTTACACACAGGCGGTCCACGATGCATTAGACAGTATAAAACAGCAGTTGTGAATGTAGAACCTAATTCTGGATTAGTTCTGCAATTAAAATAAATATTTAAGTATGTCTCAAGTTCAGGATTCTAATTATAAATTGACGAACACAATAATTGTGGAGAAGTTAGATTCATAGCATTTCTGTACAGATGGAGAAAATGCCACATGTAAGGTGTACTATACAAGTTTTGTTTTTAAGACACTGAAAATGTACATATGTTTTACGCGGTGCACCAGGTTACGAAAATAATAATATTCGTGTATAAATTTATGTAAACACTATAAATAACTCAATGTCATATATAATTACATTTTTTATTATATTGTCCCTTTCATGTGCATTTAATGGCTACCCTGGCTGCAACAGAGTATGAAAATAATGTTTATGTATAAATTATGAA